>JAFHBV010000587.1:0-18322 GCA_019022785.1 Pseudomonodictys pantanalensis
GTGTAGTTCAATGCGACACGNAGATTCTATAGCCAACCTCTTGTGTCGTCCAGTACCTCAACCTCACCACGATGAACTTGTCAATGAGCTTTCGAATGCTATCCCTGCCGTCTTGGAACGAACGCTGACCACAATGACTCGCAGGCCCGAACCTGATAGCTACGATTCTTCAGACCATAGGAGTGTTTCATGCTAAATACTACGCAGAGATCCGTTGCAACAGGATCAGTCAAGTGTAGAAGTTTCTTTATTGTTTATAGAGTTCACCCTTGCCTGATATCGGACTACGCTTTCTATTTCATCTAGGAGGACAGACACTAGCATGATGCTTAGGACGCGCCATATACATTGAAGCCACGCTTAAAACATCGTAGCTGGTTATGATAGCTTGTGCCCATGGTTCATTAAAAGATTCTTATTTAAAGCCGTTTTTACATTCAATTCCAACTTGACTAGCGGTTCTTCTCTCGATTCAGCATATACCAGGAAGCAGGTAGCCTATACTCTTACTTCAAGTGTTCATGAAGTGCTTCACTTCTCAACTAGCCGTACGGAAAATTTGATGACCGACTGAGTTGTCTTTATTGAGCGCTTCCTGAATCTGGAACTCGCTCGCTACATATGCCTCAGGCAGATAGCTTTGCAGTAGTGCGCCCCGTTCCAGGCGCCCTACATAATTCAGTACACTACACCACAATATTCGTCAGTATACTCGTACGAGAAAGCCAGGGTAGTTACAACACCACTGAGAAAGTCCTAGTTGCAGCAGACCACCAACATTTATAAGGTCAGACTGTACCCTTTGCTTCCCGCCAGCACCAACCTTCATGAATCCCACAAGATGCCAAACTCCGATCTACCCACAATGCCGGAGGCTCCTTGGGCGCCTGACAGCAGCCACACCACCACAAACGGAAATGGCCTACCTCCCATCACGAAATACGCCTTGTTGCACACACATCTATCTACTTCGCGCCTGAATCTCCAGCACTTTCTCTTCCGCACATCGATCCCTACTATCCACCCCTCAATCCACTCGGCCCTCCCCGCCAACCCACTCATCGCAGACATAGCCTGCGGCACCGGCATCTGGCTCCTCGACGCCGCCTCCCTGCTCCCCAGCGCCCAGCTCGTAGGCCTCGATGTGGAACTCAGCCAAGCACCGCATCCCTCGTACCTCCCTCCCAGCATCACGCTCGAGCAGTGGGATATCAGAGACGACGTGCCGCAGCAGTGGGTCGGGAACTTCGACTTTGTGCACATCCGGCTGCTAATCTGCGTTGTCGGAGCCGAGGAGGTCGACGGGTTTTTGGCAAAAGTGCGGACGTTGTTGAAGGCGGGTGGGTGGCTGCAGTGGGAGGAGCTCGACTGCGCACGCATGGCGGTGGCTCAAAGACCAGGCCTGCAAGAAGCCGCCGAGACGCCGTGTATGCATGCGATTAGAGACATGTGCTATGCGAGTGGAAGGTACGATTGGCCCTTGAAGATCCCTGAACCGATGGAGAAGCAGGGCTGGATGGAGGTGCAGATGAAGAGGTGCGAGGAGGAGGAGAGGTTGGCGAGGGTGTGGGGAGATTTGCACTTGTGCACTATGGAGGAGTTGGGGCGGGGGCTGGTCGCGAGGGGGAAGGAGAAGGAAGGGAGGGGTATGTTGGGGTTGGTAAGCGGGGCGTATTTGGAGAGCGTGGAGACGGGGGCTGTGATGAGTTTTCCGCGGTTGGTTGTTGTGGGAAAGAAGGGACAGGGGAGTGAGGGTGGGGGTTTGGCGAGAGGAGAAGGGGACGGTAGTGGGGATTAGAAACGGGAAGGTGATGATATGTGTGTTGGGTATGATTGATTATGTTGGCCTCCGGAGGCCATGACTTCGTGTATGTCGCGGGTATACCGTATCGGCAATTACAGGTTGTTCCATCTCTATTTCCTTTCTCCCACTTTCTATGTCTTCACAGAGCATTTGGCGCTTCTCAGGTACGCCGTGTGGTACATATTTACCTTGTATCCCAAACACCAAATACGATCCCGATGATCCTGCGATACTGTATACATCCATGTACCCTCCATATACTCCGCGACATGAAAAGCATTACAATGGCTTCGTAAAATCGTACAAACAAGAATCATAAACCACACCTGCTTATATAGCAAATAAAACAGGCAACAAGAAAGCGAGCCACCAGACGCGCTCCTTCGTTCCGTAAGCTTCTCTCATGCCCGCTGCTCTAGCGGCACTTGGTGCGGGCGGGATCTCGGTGCCTTGCGCACCGGTTGAGGATGTAGTGGCAAGGGTGGAGGCGGCTGGCGTCCGGGCTACCGTCACACTTGTAGGCTCCGTGGATGTTGACGGCGAGGACGAGGGCGAAGAGGTGGAGTTGATGAGAGTGGTTCGCAATGTAGTGCTTGAAGTTTCGGAAAACTCGGGCGTAGACGAGGAGGCAATGCTTGATACATCTGAGGGTGACGGTGACGGTGACGGTGACGGGGAGAGTGAGGGCGAGGACATAGTCGTTGTTGCCAAGTTTGTCGGCTTTGGAGCAGAAGGGGTAGAGGATGGCGACGTTGTGGCCGGTGTAGGGTTAGAAGATGGTTGTGTGGTGGATGGTTCGACGGGAGGTGTAGGACTTGTGGTAGGTATTGGCGGGTACGAGACGGGTGTTGTAGATTCAGGCGACGGAATCGAAGAGGGCGGTAGTTCCGTTGACGATATGCCGGACGGCGCAAAAACCGATGATGCACCTGGGGTGGAGGTAGGCATTGGTGCCGAAGATTCTCCGGCTGGGGTTGATGGAGAGATTGCGGAGCTGTCAGTCGTGGGGAATGGATAAGAGACCAGAGTTGTCCCGGATGGTGGAGGTATTGGAATTGTCTCGGAGGAAGGCGACCGTGACGACGGGGCCGGGGTGTAGACAGGCTGAGTGGAAGGTGACGGGTATTCTGAGGGCGAATTGACCGGGTATGAAGATGGCGCAGACGTCCCTGGTGGTAGAACGATTGTGGTTTGCGCAGGTGTTGTGTACGTAATAAAGGTGGTCTGTGTCAGCATCGTAGTGACAGTTGAGCCTTGCGAGGCCGGGTAGGAAGGCGGCGGGACCGGAATAACGGCAGATCCACTCGGCGTTGAGCTGGCTGCCGGAGGAGAGACGATCGTCACAGAGCTTGATGGTAGAAGGGGTGGGTAGGCAGTTGGCGAAGGTGCCGACGGTGCATATATGCTTGACGTGGACGGTCCGGATGGGAGGACTGGCGATGAGGACGGAAGGCCCGGTGGGTAGTAGATGCTACTTGAGCTTGCGCATGGCGAAGGAGAGAATGAAGACAGCTGGATTAATGGCGGATAGGATGGCGATGAAGTTGGGAGAGGGTATAGAAAGGATGAAGATGAAGAGATCGAAGACGGCAGTACACCTAATGGACTCGAGGGTGTGTATGCTGGCGATGAAGGCGCTGGAGCCGAGGGAGAGTACGAGCTGGATGAGCCTAGAAACGGAGGAACAATGATGGTTTCCGTTTCGCAAGGCGTACTCGTTGAGCTTGATGCCGATAGTGAACGTGCAGTCGTCAAGATAGGGGCGTGTCCGGGCCAGTACGGATGTGCGGACGTTGATGCTTCAAGAGTCAGCTATACATCCATAGTCCTTTGAACTTGCAACTTACAGTTCCAACAACTTTCCACTACGGGCCCATGACCGTATCGCTTCCTCTCCGCGGCCACCTCCAAGGCACTCAAAGCCAAGAGGGCTGTTGTTTTCCTCATAATGTTCTGCTGCAAAAGAATGCGATCCCACTGGCTGCGTGCCACCCGACCTCTTTCTACAGCCACGAACCAAATTGTACAGAATTAGGAATTAACGAAGGTAAGTTATGGAATGGAAGCCATCTTTTCGCAAAGATTTTATTTGATCGAGGGGCGGTGGTGGCTGCTGGGAAATGGGGTGGTTGACGGGGCTGGTAGGCCCCAGCCTCCCCCAAACTCGTGTTCACTGCGCATCGGTGGTAACGAGCTGAATAGACACCGCAGTGGATGCAGGGAGCTAGTGGCCATGTTTCGAGATGCGATTTTCGATGGAGACTGATGCAGAATTATGGGCTGAGTGATGACAAGATGTCCGGAGGGTAGTCGCTGTCAATCGGTGCTGGCTGCACTAGCGCGACAGAGCAACCCGGGAGCAAAGTCTGCGAATTTACAACGTGCCTCCCCACTCCTTTATGACGCTAACACCCAAGTTGCACCGGAATCTCGGTCACAGCCCTGAAAGCTAAGTCTGGCTTGAGGTCTCTTGTTAACGTAACATTGATGTTGGTGTCCAGCGGGTCTTCGCTTGCAGGTCTGCTAACAGGCACTCTCGACTCTCCGGAGGAGCACTCGAGTCAGTCACCTAAGCACTCTCATCACAATAACGTCTTTGGAGTACATGAGTTTGTATGGTACAACAAGTTATGCTTACTACTACTACAACAGAAGAGCGACAATGATGGGTATCTCAAACGCTTCAGCAAATGCCCTTCGAGCGGGAACCGTCTCCTGTTCATCTTACACTTACCCATACATTTCCAAGACATATTTTACAATCACACCACATAGCTTTTGTCGCGCTGTACATCAGCTTCCGCCTCCACTTCCGACTCCTTCGGCATCATGAAGATGCTGGCCAGCAAAGCGATACCTGCCAACACAGCCATCACGATCCACACCGACTTTAGCGCCCCTACGTACGCATCCGCAATCTGCATCTGCGCAGACCCGTCTCCACGTGGGGTAGCACGGATGCGGACCACCAGCGCAACAGCATCATTTGCATATTCTCTTGCGAACTCGGCGAACAGCTTGCTGACCTTCAACTTCTTATACAACTCGTTCTCAAACGTAGTGGTCGCAATGGCAACACCAAACGCCTTTCCCAGCAACTGCGCGAATGCATAGTTTGTCACCGCTCTTCTGGCCATTTCTTCGTCCTCGTACTGCGAAGCGATGAGCTCGGAAGCTGTGTGTAGGCTCGGATACAAGATGCCGACTCCAGAGCCCAAGACGATGGCTATGCCGACCCAGGCCCCGTCTGATGAAGTCCGCGTGTAGAGGGTTGATAGTGCGACGCCGAGGAGGACGAGAAGCCAACCGAGCCAGATCGCTGGGAGCCATGTGTTCCATCGACTGATGACGATGAAGGTTAGGAGGATGAAAACGACGAGGGGAGCCGTCCAGGGAAGCCATCGAATCCCGGCTCCCAAGTCAGCTAGGTCGAGTCTGGCGACACTGAAGTAGAAGGGCTATGTCGCTGTCAGCATGGCTCCTAGGCCGATTGGAAATATGACTTACCATGAAGTATAGGAAGGCGGCGATGATACCTCCTTGGATCATGGTACCGAAGTAAGTACCAATGGTCGTGCGGTCCATGAAACCATCGAGGCTGATGAGCGAGGGGAATGGTGAGAACCACGACCAGACGCAGAAGATCACAACACCAACGATGCCGAACTGGAGGGGCAAGAGCGTGTGTGGATTTAGCCATGTGTGCGCTGTGCCTCCCTACAGTCGTTGTCAGCATATCTTACAGCATTAATGAGGCTGGTCGGAAGCAGCAAAGAAGTTCTTACCATGCTGATGCCCAACAGCACACCAATGACCGAACCACACAGAATGAGGAAGCCGATCCAATCGAAATTCTTTAGCTTGGGAAATATCGGTCCGGGTGTCGCACCCTTCAGCTTCGCGACACAAGGGAGATAGGTAAAGGCAATGAAGCAGGAAGGCAGGTTGAGCCAGAAGATCCATCGCCACTCACTGCGTTCAGCGAGCGCTTCTCCGATCGCAGGACCAGTCAAGGCTCCAATGGCCCATCTGCTATATCATCAGCACACACTTTCTATCATAAATATCCCTGGAGAACCTACACTGCGCCCAGGATAGTACTCCATCGCCGCTTATCCAACGGCTCGACGAGATCCGACACAATCAAATCAGACAACACAATGATCCCACCAGCACCAATACCCTGTACCGAGCGACCCAGATGCAAACCAGTAAAGTTCCCCGTAATAGCCGCGATGAAAGAGCCCGTCGCATAGAAAGCGAGACCAACGACGAGCATGCTCTTCCGTCCAAAGATGTCCGAGAAAGCCGAGAAGAGTGGCAGAGAGACTGTAGCGGCAGCAAGGAAGGATATACCCAACCAGAAGGCGTCGAGTGCGGAGCCTCGAAACATCGCAGCTATTGTCTGGCCGTCCATAAGTACAAAGATACAAGAGGTAATGGAAAGAAGACACGTACAGGCAACGCAATCGACAAGGCCGTGGCATCCCACGCCAGCGCCAGATTGACAAGACACAGACACGCGCCTGTCGCGTAAAAGCGCCAATCCGTAATCTGCTTCACCTCTCCCACGACTCCCTTCAGATGCTCCAGACTCATCTCCTTCAATTTCTCGATATCAATACTGTGTCGCGAGCTCGCCGAGCTCGCCGATCTACTTCTACTTCCGCTACTCTTTTCCAGATCACTCCCGACCTCGCTGTTCGCCCGCGAGTGTGAACGTGTATGTGCACGCGAATGCTTCCGCCCATGCTTGCTGCTCTTCCCCGTGCTGTTGCTATCGCGTGCTTTCCGGGACTCATCGTCAAGTGCGGCGAAGGTGAAGCGCTTGGGAACAGGTGTCTGTCGTGGTTCCTCGAGGAATTGCGAGTACCGGTCTGGCTCGTTTTCAGGGAGAAGGGCGAATTGAAGATGCGCACGCTGACGCTCCGAAAGATTCGTTAAAAACTGCGAGGGACCGGTCGGCGCAGGCGATGGCTGAGCAGAAGAGTTCTCGTTGCTACGAAACGTAGACGAGGTCGGAGTTGAGCTCGATGGCCATGGCGTCGTAGGTGTCGTTGGCCTGGACGTCGTCGTGATGGTAGTCGACAGCGTGATCATGTCGTTACCTCTTATCATCCATCCTCAAAATACGTCTCAATCTTAAAATAGATGTAGATGTATGCCGATGGGAGGGATCACTATAGGTAAAGTACGCAAACGGGAAACCCAAGACCAAGACCTAGACCAGGCGGGCGACCCACGCACTATATACTCTAGGAGTCTTGGAGCAAGCTATGGTAAGAACAAGTCTCCGCAGAACAAACCCCGCCTCAGCACCCTAGACTCAGCATTCGTATCAGAAACATTTCCAGCCAAGGCTGCGACCTCGGACTACCCTACCGCAAGGTACCTCTCCTACCTTCTGCCAATGGAAACCCAACAAGTGCTCATACCGCCAAACATACGGCGTTTTCGAGGGTAAAACATGCTGTGACGTGAAGATTTTTGATCGTGCAGCTTGGTGCGGCGTGTATGCGTTGGGGCTGGTACATCGCACCACGTACGTTACGCACGAGGTGCGAATCTTAGGTGGGTTATCGGTATACATCCCTGCCTACACATGGACGCTGTGGCACATTGTCCGAAGTGCACTTGGCAACGCCTCCGATGCAAGTGTTTCAGATGACTGATCTTTCGTTCTATTGGTCGAGGGGCGGATCCAACGGAGACACGGTGGGTGGCATCGATCTTCCGTTTGGCTCGACGTCCGACGAAGCTGCTGCACTCCGAGTGTAGGGTGAGCTTTTTTGGTGTAACGGGCGTACCTGCAGCATGCAGGTACCGTGTAGGTGCAACGTGGTACAGAAGGATGAGGCTGGCGACTTGAGAGTTCGTTGACGTAGCCGCATTTCTTGAGCGTCATCGAGGTCGATGAAACACCTGTTCATTGCGAACGCAATGTTTCTGTGCCGCCTTCGTCTTGATTCAACGTTCCCTCCCCGCCGTGTGCTGCCTCTCTCAAGTCTCAGATACTCGCCGCACACCTACGCCGCGACAAGCCCTCCCGATACGGCACGAGCATGTGAACATACCAGTGTACCTCCGCCTCCACTCCGCCTGCCAACGTCCGGCGGAAACACTCAAGCAACAAAACGCACACCATCCTGCGATAGCGTATCAGAAAGCCCGAGATCGCCACCGATGACATTCATCGCTCAGCCCTGCGAACCACACTGTGTAGATTCCCGAGCGCTTGTACCCGATCATGTAAGCGGGGTCAAGTACCGAGGACCGCCCGCATCAGCAGCACCCGATATCCACATGCTACTTCTCGTAAAAATTTGCAATTTCGACTTCCGATTTACGACAGCAATGTCACTAGATCGACGAGTGGGCATTGGTGGATGAGTGGCGTGCGAAGTGGGAAGTTCGCGACAAGTGGAGAGCTTCATTGGCTTTTTCTTCCAAATCCGACGCGCTGATCGCATTGGCCCCATACATTTACACCAGCAGGGACCAGCCCGATTCCTGATTGAGGCTCAGCAACATTTCGTGGACACGCCGTCAGCGCTTCCGAATGTATGATGTCTGTGGATGATGCGTCACTCATGCGGGCTGGAGCGCGTAGACGCCGTGCATCTGCAGCTCGCATGCATGAACTATTTCATTGTTGAAGGTAAACCGCCACTCGCAGTGCTGTATGCCATATGCAAGTCTTGCACTGTAGGAATGATCACAGCGCTGGATGGCATCTGCGTGTTCTAATGACATACAGTCGACGAGGAAGTTGAGTTGTGATGCCGTTTGCGCCACATGGATGCGTGGTGCTATATAATTGCCGTCCTGACCCTGAGCTGCGACGTGCAAAGCAAAAATAGCGAAGCTAATACGTTGCTCTGACGTGGAATGACTTTTGACTCTTTAAAGCGGAAAGGGTTTACAATACGCCGCAGTGGTAGATCGGGCCTATCAGCTCGTGGCAAGATTGACGCGTCTTGCAGTTCTGCTCTTCATAGGCCACGAATTCGTGCAATGGTCCCGGACATACTTGTTCGCATTGCTAGGCGGCGCCGAATAGCCGAGTATTTGGTGTATAGCAGAATACCGCGTGTTTCCGCGTCTGACGGAACAGCCATATTTCTACGTCGCAGTAAAAGATACTCCTGGTTGGACCTACCGGTTGTTATGAGCCAGCTGGGCCAGTTGACGCGTTCCCTCGGGTGTGGAATACGCGATATGCCTTTCCGCGAGTTATTGGTCGGGGAGAGCGAAGCGGCGACCGTTGCTCCACGCGCACTTTATAGGCGGCGAATGCCAGACAAATGCAGCACGAGCGCAAGGGTTGAAACTAATACACAACTGAGCCTGTTCTTCGAGTCAGCCATGTGCAATTAATGGAGGCCCAGAAGAAATAGTAGATATGAGCAGATCAGACAGCAGTTGGAACAATGGTAGTCCACATGATATTTCAGAACAGGTCTGTGAATAATTGCTTTTTCATCATTGCAAGAGGATGGGAAGTAGACTGGTCATTGACTTACAAGCAAGGTGTGTAGCTTGTTGCTTGGGTATTCGCCTTGACTATGTCGGAATAGATGCTTCAGTCAACCTTGCGACGTTTGAAGAAGCTGTCCAAGCTCTTCTGCGAAGCATCATGGCGAGAGCTGCCGACTCCGCCTCTTGTGCGTTTGAGGTCTTTGAGATGATCTTGACCATTGACCGTCTGGACTGTTGTAGTCCATCCGCGGGCCACCTTGTGATTGAGCGTTGTTGGAACAGCTGCCGGCGCCGCAGAAGTTGCTTCCATAGTCTCATTCACTGTAGCGTCCAACTCATTCGACTTATGTGTAGTTGTAGGCAAAGTCGGTGGGGCATTGGTAGTGGCATTGGCGCTAGATGGCGCGGGATGCGAATCGATGGGGTCGGACGTTACGGTCGGCACTGAGCTATTGGAGAGAATCTGAATAGGGACAATTGGCCTTTGCATATGCAACTCCAGATAACCAGTATTGGACCAACCCCCTGGATGCTCCAATGGGCGTCCAAACGCAGCGACTTCGGGTGACATTGTGACGCTTCTCGCGGGGAGGCGGGCGAGGAGTTGTTTCCACAGCACGGAGAGGATTATGCCGTGGCTAACGATAGCCACCACATGCTCTGTGGCTGCAGAAGGGCCATGCAGGAGCGGAAGAAGATGTTCGTCGAGGAACGTGTTCGTCCGGAGAACCATCGACTCTCGCGTCTCGACGTCGACGAAACCCGGAGTTTCCTTGTGAAGCTGGCGATGCTGCTCCTTCCCCGCCAGCTTGTTGTCGGCAGCCCTCTCAAAGAACTTCTTCCCTTCGTAGAAGCCAAAATCTTGCTCCATGATAGTCGGCAGTTGTACCACGTCTGGCACTGTACGGGTCGATTCGTCGGCTGGCGAACTCGCGAGCTGCGCTTCTCGAAGCAGACCGGCCGTCTTCGCTGCTCGTTGCAATTGGGAGGAGAAGATATGGGTGAATGATAGGCCTATATTCTTGAAATACTGGCCTAACCGAGTGGCCTGTTGGTAGCCATGGTTTGTGAGCTCCGAGTCTCTGCTCCCAGCACTGCGAAGGTCAGCCAGAGAAAAAGTATTAAAGTGGGTGCACATACTAGAGCCCGGCCACATTGTCGACAGTCTCGCCATGCCGAATCAGGAACAATTTCATCCGTTGGGCCATGCTGCCCGGCAAAGGACGGTGATGACGCGTTTGGAAGGCATCAGTGGCGATGAAGCGTTGGAGCTTGAAGGCAGCTTGAGCAGCGAGAGGGCTCGGAATTTCATTTCGCCTGGTCCGTGCGACCGTGTGCTGACTAACGGTCAACCAGCCAAACCTTGACGGAACTCTCTACTCCTCCAAACCGTCTTCGTCTCACAGACAACATCGTTAATGTGCTTTCATCATCGAGTTTTAAGAGTGCTCTTGAATCTTCAACATCATGGAATGTTTGGTGGGCATCAATTGCTGCGGTAGCGAGGTTGACTGCACATTACTGTCAGGGCAGAACAGCTCACGCTCGAGATTACGCCCAAATGCTCAATACACTATCGGTACAGGTCACTACACTATATTACCATGGCTGTCTGCAGCTGTCCATCATTCATCCTTATACTAGGGCATCCTAAATAACTCAAGCCTACACTCTCCTCTCACACCTCTTCACTCCTCTTCCTTCCCTTTGGGTATCCCACCGTGCATGCGAACTCTTCTTACCAACTTCCTTTCCAGTCTCATGCTTGCAGCACTTCAGGTGTTTTCTTTCAACCATTCACCCATCGAGACGGCATTCTTCCGGTTCCTCAATCACTACCTCTCCTCTGGGTAGACCCCGAAGCTGCCCGACTACAACCGGGCAATCAGAACACACGCTCCCTGCTCCCTGCAAATCTCTCCTCTACTCAGCGAATTTTATGTACCTGGAAGCTCGGTCTCCTCCGTTTTCGCAGTTTCGGCTCGTTTGCCGAGACCACACGAGCTGCGTTTGCCTCACGCACGGCTGCGCACAAGTTTCGACTGCCGATGACATGACCGACATTGCCTCATCCATCTCGCTCGTGCATCGAAACCTCGACAGTTCCATTTTCACCTACTAAATTTCACCTAATAGCGAGCCCTTACGGAACATTGGTAGTACCACTCTCACTCGCGCCCGGCTAGACCACTTGCGTTCTTCTCTCGTACTAAGAAGCACTCAGACGTCACGAGATCCCCCACCCATCGGCCAAAAGCTTTCACGCTTCCTCCACCCCATTTCCACCATAGTGTGCCTGCTTGGACAAGCCGCAGCAATGGCTGACGACTCTTCCCCTTCGTGGAACTTCGAAGGCATTGATCGTTCACCTACACCTCGGGAAGGCGAGGACGATGCTGCGTGCGGCGGGTCCCAGCTCGGAACGGAACAATGTGTGAATTACGAGGAGGGCTTCTCTGACCGAGGCGGCGACGAATTTAAATATGTCTTCGTTCGCGACGCTCCCAACAACGGTTCCCCAAAGAAGAGCAACTTGCGCTCTGATGATGACGATGAGCCTCTTGAGAGTCCGAAGTTAAAGAAGACGCGCCAGTCTTTGTTTGGTGGTCCTCAACCGGACGACGACTTAGATGATGCTGGACAGCCCATGCGCCAGCGCATGTCGAGTCTCTGTCTTGACGCACGAGACACGCACCCGGATGAGGACGCACAAGGTAATTATGACCTGCCCGCAGAACCCATGGACGAGTATCCGCAAAACGAAGGACAGCGCTGGGACGAGACCGTTGGGCAAGATCAAGATCATGGCCTGGGTCCCTTCGGGGAGGATTCCCTACCGCCCTTCCCTTTCGAGGATGGCCTTGATGATGCAGAAATGAATCCTAGGATTCCACGCGAGGATCCAGTCAATACCTTCGGACTTCGTTCGAACATCAATCGCGATCGCCCCACTACTTGGCTGGACAAGGACCAGAGCGGAAACTACGATCCGTCGGCAGAGGCCAGACGAAAAGCGGAGAAGGAAAAGGTGGGTGCTTGTACCCTGGAGCTACTGAAAACGCGTATTCTGACACACTCTACTAGCTGAAAAAGGCGAGAGCGAAGAGGGAGAAGAAGGGCAAGAAGGCCCTGAAAGAACGAGTCCTCAAGTGCATCGTGCGGCTCTCTTTCAAGGCGATTGGCACGGTCGAGAACATTACAGATGGAGAATGGAACTGGCCAGATGAGTACGAATCCACTCGCGTACCCGCGTGGTCGTTGATCGAATGCTAACCCGTCTCGTAGTTGGTCAGTCATTGACTCTGAGGAAGAGCGGGAACTCCAAGAGCTTCGTTCGTTCTACCGCCGCAACACGCCCGGTCTTGAGCCCCAAGTGCCCATCCCTGATCCGGCTGGTGTTTACGATGACCTAACCGGCCACCCTGAGGCGCGTGGCTGTAGAGAATGCCGAAAACTCAACCAGAAATGCTCGATGATCAAAGACAGGACTTGGCCCTGCGTTCAGTGCACCGAAGATGACGTTGAGTGCCGCGCTTTTGTAGGTCCCCAGCTTAAGGGCAAATGTAAACAGTGCGAGGAGGACGAATTCGATTGTTCCTTCGAGAGCGCGGATCCTCATGCCCAGGACCACGACATCTGCGAACAATGCCTTGATAACGACCAGCCGGACTGCATCCCAGGACCTCCGTCTCAAAGCTACGCCACCAATCGAATCGACCTTGATCAGATTCTATACGGCCCCGATAGGCGGTGGGTCACTTGCACCTACTGCCGCGAGAACAAACGTCGCTGCTCCCTGAAGAAGAAGACCGACAAGCCCCCATGCAAATACTGCAAGAAACACGGAATCGGCTGCACATTCTACGAAATACCCAAGATCGAGTCCCTGAAGAAAGGCAAAGCGGCGGTCAGAGCCCCGGTGTCTACGAGGGACATTGCGCCCGAGGTCTCCATCCCGTCCTCCGAGTTCTTTGATCAAGAGGATCTTGCCTACCTCATGCAGGATGATAGCTCGGACGAGTTCGTTAAAGAGGATACGCCCGAGATCGAGATGGACGACACTGAAGGACACCATGGCATCGTCACGAAGCTCCGCACCTCGTACGCCCATCCTATCAAGTTCGACATCACCGAGGGCGAGGAGTCGACGTGTGAGTTCTGCGAGAACCCCCTGTTTGGTTTCGTCGGCCACAACGAGAAGGAAACACATGTTTTGAAGTGGAACAATGGCCTCGGCTACACGGAGCTGGGTGGTGGCCATCGAGAGAACGAGCCATCGCCTACACACATGTGCCAAGAATGCGCCGTGAGCAGAGTCCAGATCGTCTCCTGCGAAAAGCACGATATTCAGCCCCTGCCGGATACTGGACTCAACTTCGACGCCACCGCGCAATTGCTCTTTGACGCTGTGGAACTGGGTCCTACCGTTATCAGGCATGAGCTAAAGAAGTGGTGCTGCATGTGCTTTTCGGTTGCCAAGTACGAATGCTGCACTCTGCAACCTTCTCTCATGGACGACGATGCCGGAGACGATGCTGCTTTGGTGGAAGGCTGTGGGCTTCGTTTCTGTGTTGCATGTGAGTTTAGGTTCCGCGAGGATTATGGTGGTGATTTGGAGGCGATGGCGAGGGCGTTTGAGAAGGAGCCAAAGCAGCCTGAGGAGGCGGAGGAGGGGGTGACGTATGTGCGTGCTGATGTGGGGTTTTTGATGAAGGAGGGGCTTTTGATGGCCAATTTGAGTCAAGTTGCAGAGGATGGGGGCGTTTATGACAGTGACGAGGCGGGATTCAACGTGGACATGGCGGAATGAGGTTTCCCAATCCCTAATTTCACTTATAACCCGGTGCTGGGGTACTTCAGGGAAGGCGTTGGAGCCTGGGAACTAATGCTTTGGAGCGGATATGGGAATCATTTTCGTCCGGGCCCGGAGGGAGGTTCGTAATCTTCGGCTTATCTGAGCCTCACTGCGTTGCCGGAAGGCAATCGGGGTTATTTTGAGCACATCTTCTGGGTTTCCATACGTAGATAAAATTTCATCATTTCACGATCAAGGGAATAATACATTTGGTCTGTCGGGCCTTGCTAAGAGCTCGGCAGCCTCGCCCTCCTGACAAGCAACGTAAGTACATCTCAGGACTCAAATTGCAGCTTTCATCTTGCTTCATCTTGCTTCGTCACTCGACAACGGACAGATCGCCACCAGGGCGGCTACTGATCATCATCTTTGGGCGACTTCAACTTGACCTCTGGGGCATAACGTAAATTCCTCGATTGGTCTTGCCAATCCTTGAACGCATCTAGCTTGAATGAAATTTGGGAATTGGAGGTACCAGAAGCTCTTTCCTGCGAAGACCCAAGAAAGACCTTGAGGCACAAACAGCTTTGACTACACTCAGGTATTCTCAAACCGACACTCTTCCCTACGATCTTTCTGGCTGGTTGGCCATTTCAAGGAAGACAGTCTCGATGAGTTTCGCTCATTCCCCCTACCTTCTATTGTCACACTGTATACATAGGCCACCTCAAGTGTATGGACAAGTTAGCACAAGGATGAAGCCCGACAAGCAATCCGCTGCCAATCCCACAGCTGCGGTCCACCCATCACCCGACCGACCGACGTCAGTTCTTTCACATGTTGCCTTTTTTTCTTCCTTATCTTACAGAGCAACCCTAAGGTCCCTTTGAGGATAGTACCGTGGTACCACTAGCAGGCAGCCATCGGCCTGAGATACCGGCTATGAGTACACTCTGAACTATTTTTCGGGCCCAGGCTCATTCATCGCTCGACAAAGCTACATTACAGAAAACGCGGCGGAAAGAGTAATTCCTTTCCACATGGTTTTAGGGATCCCACGAAATGCTTGTATATTTCTGCTCCATACATATGCCGACCGTCTCCAGCGCGATCCTACTGCAGTGCTTCGATGGTTCTGCACAAGGTTGGCTCAAATCCTCCCGTAGCGCCTTCCCTACAGGGTCAACGCCTCAGCCATTTCCGAGCTTCTCTCTAGGCCCTGAAGATAACTGCCAAAGTCGCTCAATCATGGCAGATTACTAGGCAAGGTTGAAATACTGCGTTCAAGTTCTCAAGTCTCCTTGCTAAGTGTCTCTTCGCCTCCTAATTCAACAGGATATGGCGACCAATGCTTTGATAGACGAGCCGAATCCGCAGTGGCATATTGGTCTTCATTTTCGGTCTTCTCTTGCGAAGACCATTAGACACAGACAATGGGTATATGAGGACTTCTTCGATGTGCCGATTTAGGGCTGTTCACAGTACGCTATGTTTGAGTCCTCGATGATCCTCGCTGTTAGTAATGTACTCGCAAACACACTATTGCTTGTCATCTCGATCATAATTTTGAAGGAGACGCAATAGGATGTTCTTGACTGTCCCCGGTTCCAGTCGAAGCTCTCGACCCGGAGTTGCCCGAATCAAAATCATATCTCAGCTCTTGCGAAGACAACAATTATCATAATGCCAATGATTTGCCCTGGAATGACCACCGCTCATTCTGATAGCAGGTCCTTCCAGACTAGCGCATCTTGAAGGCCACCGTGCTCGAGGGTAATCAACCCCGGTTTTCCCCTGTTGGCGCGCAGCCCAGTGTGATGTTTTCCGAGCATGCAACTTCGCACCACCATGGACGAAGACACTTGAGATGCGGGGAACGGGCCTAGACATGGGTTCTCCAGATTCCAGTGTTGCGCTAATTCCGCTCTGCGCAGCAACCCGATCTCGAATAGGCGTACGAAGCAGATCGGCTCAGGTTATCCTGTAGTCAAAAATAGGTAGACATAAGACTTGTTGACATCCCAGTCTCCGTAAAGCCATTTCAGAACTTCCTCTACCATTGAGACAATCTGGAGTTTCACAAGAAATCATGGACTCGACCAAAGAAGACGGCCAGACCAACACGATCTCCCATCTCGAAAACATGTCCGACGACAAGGCGCATGTGTCCCAGGAGGAGGAAATCCTAGGCAGGGACTTTACGGTTGCAGAGTCGGAATTGCCACAGGGTTACTTCACCAGCGCGAACTTCCTAGGGTCAAGTATGTCCCTGACTGCACCCGCTGTACGTAGGCTCACTTGACGTACCCCGCAGTGTTTGCCATCGGAGCCAGTTTCGGCTGCGGCGTAGGAGGCTTCGGGCTTGCTGCTCCCATTCTTGCATTCATCAACGCGGATATAGGCCCGGATCCAAACTTGAGCTGGGTCGCACTGTCATATCTCTTGACGAACTCGATTGGACTGATGCTCGTTGGACGGTTGAGTGATTTGTTCGGTATGGTTGTCTACGGCCAGACCCCACATTTGCTGATGCGTGGCAGGTCGTCGGCGGTTCTCCATCGGAGGCAATGCTCTTGCAACGATTGGCTGCATTGTCGCCGCGGTGGCGCCTAATGTTCTAGCCCTTATTGCTGCGGAGGTGCTGATCGGTCTTGGGGCGGCATCGCAGCTATCGTATACATGTAAATCGCGCAGAAAGACTATTGGATCACATTGAGTACTGACGGTTCGTAGTTGCTGTGGGTGAGCTCGTACCCACGACGTACAGATTCCTTGCTCGAGCCTGGGTGTAAGAGACTCTTTGGTTGATCGAAAACTCAAGCGCTGACATCCCTAGATGTGCTTGGGCAATACCCTCGAGTGGATTCGCACCAGCAATCTCATATGCCTTTGTTTTTCAAACAAGCGTTGGATGGAGAGGGTACAATACCACCCCGAATTTCCGTCCTGACTGCTGACACCTACGTCCTAGCATCTTCTACCTCCTCACAGCTCTCAATGGCGCCACCACTTTGGCATGATACTTCTTCTACAAGCCGCCGACCTTTGCGCAGAAGCACGAAACCAGCCACAAAAGGCAGTTCCTCAGGGACTTTGACTACATCGGAACGTTGCTCTTCACAATGGGTCTCCTGCTGTTTCTCATGGGTCTTTCGTGGGGCGGCGCCATGCATCCGTGGAAATCCGCACACGTTATCGCTACGATCGTGATCGGATTTGCCGCTCTTGTATGTTTCTTCTTGTACGAGGCTTTCGCAGGGTTGAAGGAGCCCCTTCTGCCTATGCATCTGTTGAAGAACATCCCTTGGGATGTTACCGTCCTGCTTTGGGCGCTGGGTGCGGCAGTGTACTATGCACTAGCGATTACATGGCCGAGTATGGTCGCGAGACTCTACTCGGCCGGCTATAGTAAGGTCCTAGTAGTCGCCTACCTCTGTCAGATTTGATAAGTATTCTGTTCACTTGATAATATTATATATATCTAAGATAGATAATATATATATTCTTTATTACTCTATATACTACTTATAGCTAATAAGTATTTAGCTTAGCTCTTTATTTAGTTAGCTATTTTAGCTACTTTACTTAGTTATCTAATAGATATTTAGTTAATTATCTACTATTACTTATATTAGCCTCTAACTAATTATTAGTCTAAGAAAAAGTAATAAAGTAAGATATAAATATAAACTACAGAGTAGTATTTCTTTACTATATTACTTACTATATTTTTAGTAATATTCTTTATTTATCTAATATTTCTTAATAGTAGAAGTGTTATAGAGCTAAGCTCTATAGCTAAGATCTAGAGATTATAGAACTTAATCCTGTAATCTAGACTAGTCTATATAAGTTAAGCTAATCTTCTTAGTAGTTAATTAAGTAATCTTCTCTCTTTTCTTATATACTACTAAGTAGCTCGTCTGATTCTCTATAAGAAGCTAATTAATTATAATTCTAATAATATAATAATATTCTAAGTATCTTTTATTCTCTATTAATCTTTATATTAATCTTACTTTTAAGTATTCTTTTATAACTTATTACTAAAGTTATCTTACTTTTTTTAATAATTTAGTACTAAGTTTTATAACTTTATTCTCTTTATCTTTAAGTATTAAATCTACTTCTTATACTACTCTTTTAGTATCTTATTTATATATAAGGTATTTATGCGTACTATATTACAGGTAACGTAAGTACTAAATATAGTAAAGAATATAGTAAGCTATAATACTCTATAG
>JAFHBV010000588.1:0-24897 GCA_019022785.1 Pseudomonodictys pantanalensis
ACCCCCAACCACTTCTCTTCCCGACCCTCTACCCCCATCTCTCCTCCTCTCCACCCTCCTACAGCTCACATCCGCTTTGACTAGCATAAAATTCGTGTCAAACTTATGCCCATTCGCATTCCCGCATCGCTCAAGCGCAGGCGCAAGACATACCTCGACCGTCTTGCCCTCTCTTCTTCTTCCCCCTCTCCTCCCATCCCTCCGGTCATCCTCCTCCTCATCAACATCCTCCATCTCGCTATCATAAAACCCATAGCCCCAAAACTCCTTTGGCTTTCCGCCCGTGAAGCTGACGAAGCGGTAATCGCCCACTTGTCTCTTCATTTTCAAGTCTAGGGCAACGGCAGCGGAGACGATGGTCTTGAGTTGTTCTTTGCCGAGGGAGAGGGAGGCTGTGGCCCAGGGGCGCAGTTTCCGGCGCAAACGCGTGCAGAAGCGGGATATGGATTTGAGGACGGGGGCGGCGTCGAAGACGGGGCGCCATTTGCCGTCGACTTGGGGGACGAGGAGGTTGACGGTGGTAGCGCGCCAGGTGTGGTAGGCGTGTGCTTCGGTGTCGGATTTGACGGCTATACAAATCATTAGTCTTCAGCTCGTCTTACCATCTTGCATGCTCCGGTCTCTGACGTGCGGCTTCGGTGGGAGGGAAGAGGAATTGGAAGGAATAGGGAAGGAATAGGGAAGGAACACAAACCTTTCCTAAGCGTATCATTCAGCGGCCTAAGTTTCCGATCCCCCAGCTTCCCCGCCCACACATAGCCACACCCCCTCTTGAGCGTCGAGAAAATCTTCTCCTGCAACTTCTGCCACACATACGCCTGCACCAGCGCCGGCCGCTCCCGCCCATCCTTCAAATACA
Source organism: Pseudomonodictys pantanalensis (assembly GCA_019022785.1). Taxonomy (NCBI): domain Eukaryota; kingdom Fungi; phylum Ascomycota; class Dothideomycetes; order Pleosporales; family Parabambusicolaceae; genus Pseudomonodictys; species Pseudomonodictys pantanalensis. Next base: position 860 of record JAFHBV010000588.1, read on the forward strand.
CGCTGTAATTATCCGTCAAGCTGCCAAACAGCTCCCTCGCGGTATGCACATGCGGTCTCCGCCCGCGCTTACTCCTCTCCCCGCCAAAGTACTCCTCGCTCCAATTCCTTATTTCATACCTTAGCGCCAGCAGCTCCTCAATCAGCGCCTTCTCCTCGCTCTTATAAATCACCGACGCCTCAGCCGCAGCAGGAATGCCGCCAGGCCCCACACTCTTGCGCTGCAGCTCCTTCCGCAGCGCGTCCCGCTCCCGCGTCACTTGGTAGAAGCGCTGCACCAGATCCTCCTGGCTGCTTCCCACGCGGATATCCGGGCGCGACGGGCTCTTGGGCGGGATGAGCGGCGACCCGGCGCCATTGACAGCGAGGTGACGAGGAGATGGCGAACTCGAGCCCGACCCGCCGCTGCTCGACGATTCGTCGGCGGTGGACCGCGTGATTTTGACCGCCGGCGCGATGTAGCTGCTGTGGCGGAGCGGCTTGGGCAGCAGGACTTCCTCGTCGCTCCACTCGGCGTCGGCGTCGGCCGCGAAGGGGTTGTCCGTTGGGCTGGTCGTCGACATGGGGCTGGGCTCGAAGGGCGGCGAGTCGGGCGCGTGGTAAGGGGAGGAAGGGTGGTGGGTCGGCGGGAAGACTTCGGCGGAGGGGCAGGACAGCTTGAGGGCGTTGAGCGTCGAGTCGCGGACGGCTGGGGGCGGGGAGGTGGGTTAGTCGCTGTCATATGATAGTGGGGTGGTGCATAAGGGCAGAGAGAGGCGGGGAGACAAGCGCACCAGGATCGAGCAGGTCCGTCATGGCCGGGCCATTATATCTTGCGATTGTCTGGTCGGCGGGGGAGCGGCGGTGGGGATTTGCAGCGGTGAGCACGTCGGGCCTCCTATGCGGTGTAGTTGCTGTGGTGTCGGATGCCGTGCTCAGCTCAGCGAGGATTCACTCGCGGGTGTTGGGAGGGGGTGCCGAGGGGCTTATACAGAGTACGGCAGGCGGACGAGGCAGAGGGATTGAGGGATGGAGCAATTGAGGGGATAGCCTCATTGTGAGGCTGGGTGAAAAGAGGGACATGTTTCTGGGCATCACGCACTTGCAGCCTCTTGCAGCCTCAGGCAGGGCTTGGGTTGGTCGATGGGCATGGATTCGCATGCAAGATCTGCCGCCCTGGCGGTTGCGTGGGCCACTCAGCGCGGAACGGCTCCCTGATCCAGGTGACGTGTGACGGGTGGTTGGTTGGCTGCAGCTCGGCGTTTTGGTTGATCCGGACGCGCTCGCTTCCACGTTTGCGGGCGGGCAATCATTGTGCGACACAATTCATCCGATACATATCCTGCGCATATAGGCACGAAACCATCTTGTTTGTTTAGGTATATATTGACGAGGGTGATGAGGGCATGGAGGATGCAAGGCACCTGCAGCTGTCAGACGAACCGTGGTTCCGAGACGTCACCGGCTGAAGACCCCTGCTTCCTCTTCGCAACTTCCCTGGAACCCACCCACGGCGCGCGCTATCAACGCGTTATGAGCACAATGCAGCTGCTTCTGTTGGTATCCAAAGTTTTGTATCATTGTCTTATTTTCCCGCTATACACGGCCCCAAGGTGAGCTTCGTTAGCCCCGCTCCTTCATCGACGTCCGCGAATTCCATCACTCCATCATATGTCCGATCTAGACGTTCATGCTTCTAAAGTCAGCTACCATCGCAGAACCTCTCAGCACGTGTACTTACTTGATAAAGATAGTCTTCATCTCCAAATAATGCATCAGCCCCTGCTTTCCGCCCTCCCTCCCCACACCCGACTGCTTGGACCCTCCAAACGGTACGTCCTGGCCAAACGCCTGCGAGGTATTAATATTCACCATGCCCGACTCCAGCTTCCCCGCAATCCTCAGCGCCCTGCTCGCCGATGCCGTGAAAACGCAAGCTATACTCCCATTAGTCCTCTCGCCCGCTCCAACACAAGATTAGCGACTCACCCGAAAGCCCGTAGCTGGTATCATTCGCCAACTTCAGCGCCTCCTCTTCCGTTTTGAACGTCCGAATCGTAATTACCGGCCCGAAAATCTCCTCCCGGTAGATACGAGCATCATCCCCAGGATTCAGGAAGATAGTCGGCTCGATGTAGAACCCGCTGTCGCCGTGGCGTGCACCGCCCGTGATGAGCTGAGCCTCCTTCTTGCCGACCTCGAGGAATTCCATGACGCGGTCGAACTGCTTGCTATCCGCCAACGGGCCCAGGAACGTGGTGGGTTCTGCGGGAGAACCGGTCGCTTTTCCGTATTGCTGGAACTTCACCTTGAGCTGCTCGATGAACTTGTCTGCGATGTCCTCGTGGACAAAGGTTCGGGAGGCGGCGACGCAGGCTTGACCCGAGTTGAAGAGGAAGTTGCGGCTGTGGTGTTCGAGGGCGTTGTCGAGATCGGCGTCAGGGAAGATGAGCGACGGGGATTTACCGCCGAGTTCGAGAACAACGCGCTTGAGGTTACTACTTCTGTTAGTTTGCTGCTCGGCCATGGCGTTTGGTGGTTTTCTACGGTCGATGGAACGCGTGCATCGGACCGGATGGCTCTCAAAAGCCTGTCAATCCCACACCCCTTTCCGCTCGTCGACAACCCCGCCGTTCCATCGAACGAGAAGAATTGCGGTACTCACCTCTTCGCCGCCAGCTCCTGCACCTTCTTCCCGGCGAACACGCTGCCCGTAAACGAAATCTTGTTGATATCCATATGGCTCGCGAGCATCGCGCCCGTCTTGCCATCTCCAGAGAGGATGTTGATCACACCTGGGGGGAAACCCGCCTCCTTGACCAATTCTCCGAGCTGCAGCAGTCCAATAGGGCTCTTCTCGGATCCCTTGTAGATGAAGGTACATCCCGTAGCCACGGCAGCCGCGACCTTGAATCCGAAGAAAACAGGCGACCCGTTCCAAGCACCGATGCCCGCGCATACGCCGATGGGGTCGTACTGCACGATCTTGTACATGCCGTCGTGGGCAGGGAAACTCTCCCCGCCGATCTTGTCCGTCCAGCCCGCGTAGTCTGCTTGTATCAGCACCAATTCTCCCCCTCGCCCATGGCAATCATCGGCTTACATCTGAAAGTTGCGCTCGTCATGTCGTACAGCATCTTCGTGATCATGGTGGGCTGCCCCATACACTTGCCCTCCCACGGCGCCAGCTCATCCGCCTTCTTGTCGATCAAATCCGCGAACTTGATCATCACGGCGGAGCGCTGCGTAGGACTCCATGTCGACCACTCGCCCCTGAAGGCGGCGCGCGCGGCGGCTACAGCGGCATCGACGTCGGCTTGACCGGCCACGTGGATGTTATCTGCGACGAGAGATTCGTCGTGCGGGTTGTAGACGCTGAGGGTTTCGCCTGATTTGGCGTCGACGTACTAAGGAGAGTCAGTTCAAGTCTATTGGTACGAGGGGAGCGTGGGGAGGTGCCTCATTGTTGATGAAGAGTTTGGTCTGCATTTTGCGTGTGGACGGTGTGGGTTTTGGGTTGGGTGTGAGTCTGGGTGCTCAAGCTTGAGGCCTATGGTGGAGAAGAGGAGAGGGATGGGAGTGGGGTACCTGTTCTTATACGCTCCATCCTTTCACCCTACACGGCCAAGGCGGTCGGGAGGCCTGCTCGTAGCACGAGCTCCGTGGTCACGTCTGCACCAATGATTCCATCTTGCGGTTGCACACGCAGGGTGTCCGCAAATCAGCACTGGTTCCCAAGCCGTCGTGCTTCGCATCTTGGCGTCACAGAACCTGCGTACGAGCCTTGGAGTGGCCATCATGTCAGCAACCCCGCGTTCATCAATTTATAGTCACTAGGTTACGGCATTTTCTTTGGAAACTGGAGACTAGTTGCGTATTATTGTTCCGGGCCGAGCGTGATGCTGTACTCGTGCGATAGGATTGACCCTGTGCCTGCGTTGTCATTGGTCCTGGTCTGTGGAGTCGTGCCGTTTTGGGATAGCGACTCGAGCTTGCACACACTGCTGGTTAGGGTGTACTAGTTTTTTGGAATCCTTCATCCTACCGATTTGAATTCGATACCATTTCTGCTGGCATCAGCATACAGCGGAATTGAGTGCTGGAGGCTTGGTTTCGGATGCACTCACCACAAACGCTTTGCAAGTGTTCTTGGCCAGTTGCTGCATCCTCTGCTTTTCGTCCTAAGTCCGTTTGCGATACTGGGTTGGATGCCCCTGACCACGCACAATCTTCGTCCGAATCTCGTGGAAGTCCAAACCCGCAGCGACCTCACGATACGGCTTTGAGTGGAAGTACGAGCGTATAGTAAAATCCGGCCCAAACTCCGCGCGGACGAAAAATACTGACGGTGCGATGTTAACAATTTCAGTCCCTGGAGGACACCGGATCGCTCGCAATGATGACACAGAAAAGGGCATATCGTTTTGCGAGGATTCCACGGTCGTTTGGAGCGCGCGTTCCGAGTGGCCTTGCGTAACTTGACGTTCACGAGGTACCAGATCGAGTCGGTAAGACCAACCATTGGACGAAGCCTGATCATTGCGGGGTAGCACAGAGTGCGCAAGTGCGGAAGCTTGCAGATCCCGTTAGCTTATGCAAGGCGCGTGGTAAGGTCTATACGAGGGATTCAGGCGCCGTGATTGGTCCAGCGTATTGGTGCGCATGCTCCAAGCGATCGTTGAGTAGAGCAACGAGTATGTAAGCGTAGGTACGAAGATGGTTATTGAAAAGGGAAAGGAACGATGTTCATGTCTGGGGAGAATTGAGAGATGGAAAGAAGATTTTGTGATTGTTGAAGGTGTCCTAGGGTTGCGCCTTTCCCGAATCCTAAGGAAGGAGACCTTTGGTTCCAGATCATGTGCTGTTAACTAACACTCCAGCACTTCGCTCCTTTCAATGTACATCAGAGGAGAGTTGTGTATTAGTGTGAGATCCCCGGGACACCTTTTGGCGCGAGCTGTATCACCACGATGTCCACCTCTTTTGTCCCAACACTCGTCTTTACCTCAATCTCTCCATCTTCTTGTGTTTCCATCTCCTCCTTTAACGTCCCGTCAACATAAACCGCCCAATGTCCTTTCTCAGCATTCTTCACCAAGAACCTGGCCATCCCCTCTCCCCTCCACCTCTTCACCGTCAAAACCATCGCCCTCTTCTTGGCGTCCCAGATCCCGCGCAAGAAGTCCACATCATCCTCCCACCCCACCGCATCAACCCACGGCCTCCCTTCCAACACATCCCTTGTCCATGGTTTCTCCCACATGCTCTTCATCCCATCCTCTACATTCAACCTCGCATACCCAATCCCCGAATTCCCACTATGGGGCTCCATATGCACAAATCTGCCTTCCTCGTCTTCTAGCGTATCGTTCCGCGGATAATACAAACCACCATTCTCCCACGTCGGATTAAGGTATCCATCAGCGTAGTCCAAGAGGTCGTTTAGTTCCTTGGTCTTACCGAGCTCAGAGAGCATCATAGTGAAACCGAGCCAGTTTAGCGTTTCGTAGGGGATTTTGGATATGTGAGTGTGCGCTTCTTCACGTGCTTTCTGTAACGTCTTGGAGTCCGCCGGATCGCAGCCGTCGTCAGACACCAAGCGACGGAATGATATTGCCACGCGTGTTGGGTGCAACTTCGTTTTGCCGTCGACGTTGGTCAGGAAGCCCAGGGTTTGCTTTTCGTAGGAGGCGCGGACGAAGTCCGAGTTCCAGGCGTTCATGAAAGCATTGGCCCTGCTGCAGTCAGCGAAGATCTCGACGAGCAAGCCACGAGAGGGCGCTGTCTTTACCAAGCGGTATGCGCCCCATGCATTGCCGGAATCGCCTTCCTCTGCTTCAACGCGAAGAAGCTTGCGTATAATCCATTGTCACCCACCATGCCCTTCTCTTGCAACGCCTTCTTATACTTCGGCAATATCTCCCCCTCAACCAGATTCGTCCCGTGCCGTACATCGTTATATCTCATAGCAATGAGCGGAAACTGATTACAAATAACAAAAACAGCATTGGGTTCACAGCAAACCCCCACCCACTCGTTCTCCTTCATCTGCTCCAACACCACGTCCTGCAACTTCCCCGTGCTATATGCATACTCCTCAGCGCCCAATCCCCAGAATAGCGGATCCCAGCGAAACTTGATCCCTCCTTCCTTTTCGAACTCCCCATCGTCGAATAACATCGCGTACAAACTAACCATGCACAGAAGGTGTCCGCTATACATGATATTTTCTTTCACGACAGGGTCGGCCCAGGGCTTGCGCAGTTCGGTGAGAGAGGGGTCGAAGAGGTTGCCGCTTTGAGATGCAAGATACCAGTAGCCCCAGACGTCTTTAAGAAGCATTTTGCGGATCTGGCGGCGCATGAGGCTGTGGAAGGGGCCGCGCAGGGCGGGGAGACGGTGGTAGTGTGCCGCGCCTGTGGCGTAGCACATGGTTGCGAGTTGGTAGCGGCGCGCGTCGTCGAATTCTTGTGCGCCGTCCGAGGACTCGAAGTGGTGCCATGTGTGGTCCGGTTGGGAGACGAGGTTATGGTAGTGGCGGAGGTGGCCAGCTTGTTTGGCGTCAAGTTTGGGGTAGGTGGATATGTCGACTGGACATGTTTGCGGAGCCTCCCGCGGAGAGGAAGTGGTAGTCATCGTGGTGATAGATCAAGGAAGCGTACGGTCCAGGATCGCTTCGAGTCCGTACCATGACGGAATATAGGTTGACTACTTATAGGAAGTCTGGTTGTAATCGTGATGATCATCAAAAGTAGGGCGTGGTTGCCGAGTCTTGTACCGCACGAGAATCTGACAAAGGCCATCATCAGCCGAGGTGATCATAAAACTAGCTCTTACTTCCGCCCCACATTTCCCAAGATAGGCAGAAATGTAGCCAAGAAGCGAGGGGCCGTGTAACAGTTGGGTATATGGGCGAAGCGTTGAGTTGGAAGCCTGAGTGGATGCTGGACATGACTAGGAGAAGGAACTTGAGAAAGCGGGAGGAGATTGGGTTGCGATTCAGGCGAAGGCGGCAACATCATCATCAATTGCACTTGATCCTTCAACAAGAAATAGCTTAACAATACCCGCAAGCCACAGAGCGAGCTACTGAGCCAGAGCATGAGAGACATACGGAAGAACAACCTTGCGGGGATATCTCATGTCAGACTAAACGGTGTCAAACACTGCCGTGCTCTGCGTCAAACTCAAGACTCCCAGAATCAGATTACACTAATTACGGACCATTCAAAATGATAAAGAAATTTGTTGTGTACAACGGAAGTTGAGTTGCGATAGTGTGCGGAAGAATTGGACATATATGTCCCTTGACGGTTCCAGTTTGCCTGCCCCGCCCACTTCGGAATCCTTCGGAACGACGCGGGCCGCCCCATGATGCGGCTCCTCTCCACTACCAGGGCCTAAAATTTGATACTTTAGTCCTTACTGCCATAAAATGTCCCGAATGAGATCTTCTTGCTCTTTCGATAGAAAACGTCCTGCTTGCATAGACCAAGCCATCGTTCGCTTCCCCGCCTCAATTACCCCAGCTCGGCCTCGCTGCGTATGCCCCGACGAAGAAGCATTACCGCTCGACTGTTGGTTTCCTGGCAAGCTCACGGGGCTCTCCTTCTTCTTATTCCCTCCGTAATTTGGCGAGGCAACTAAGACCCAGGGTTCCGTTGTGGTTTTCTTCCCGATTGGTTTGGGTCTTGGAGGCGGTTCATCCTTGGTTCTCTCCTTGCCCTTCGCATTTTGTTGCTTGGCCATGATCCAGTTGGCCATTGATTCGGCATGGGGAGACACACCCGAGTTATCAACAGCGTCGATCACCTCAGCCGCAGTGAACCCCAGTGGCGCTAATGCTCGCATCGCGTTGCACAAATAGGATGTTGCCGCTCGGCTTGGCTCCTCAATTGATGGCCGGGCTTCACTGGTGGAGCTCTCTTCTTCTGTGGTAGTCGTACTCAGTTGTGTCCTTCCTTTCTTCATCTTCTTCCGTCTTGCTTTCCGTTCGTGGGTGCCTGCACTCTCTTTGATACATTGGAGATCTTCAATTGCAGACTGCAGTTTGTCCTGCTCTGTCCCTGAAAGACCCCTTATCTTCCTAGCGCTGTCAACAGCTTGCTGGATGAGTCCGTGCGCCGGCGTTGTTGGGGCCTTTTCTTTCGATTTGCAGCTATAATCGAGGCTCCATCCAGACTCCACGAAGAGCTTGGCAAAGTTCACCCACCTCTCAAATGCCATGATCTTAGCTTCATGATCTGAACCAAATTTGGTGGTTTTCGGCGCGTGGCCCGGTGTGAGGGGTTGGAAGTAGAGCAACGTCTCCCACGGTGACTGTTTTGATGGCGGATGAGTTGAAGCCGTCGCGAACTGTGTTGAGAAATTTGCCACCTTTTGAATTGGCTCCATCAATTGCCCAAAATGTCCGTTGGAATACATTTCAGAGCGCAGAATCGTCCTGAATATGCCATCCCATCCGTCATTCCATTGGAGCAACTCGGTATCAATCTTCTTTTTTGCCACCTGGTGAAGTTTGTAGTGTAGTGCTAAATGCACAAGGGCTTGCTGCTCGCTGAGCATACCAGTAGCTCCAGACAGTTCTTGCGACCAATGCTGATGGTAGTGTGCGAATGTTTTTGTGCCTGTTACGTTTGCTTTTTCTTTCCACAATTCTTTCATGACGCGGTCGAATGCATCAAGGCAATCCATCTGCAGGGCGCTCTCTTTCTCAAGGGCCTGCATATACTGGATTGCATGACCCAGTTCAGCCTTGAGACCTTTCCAGTCTTGGACGTTCTTCAGGAAATAGGACCACTTCGATTTGAGGCACCATAGGATGGATCCAAGTATATGTTCTCCGGCACTAAATCCCGTCGTCTCCTTTTCCATTACTTCGAGAATCGTGGGCTCTTCTAAGAATTCCACTAACGTCCGGTGGAACGGGTATACCTCTCCTTCGTAATAATCATCCTTTGAACCACCCCGTTTAGCCTCCAAGAGCCCATAGAGGCGATCCCGGATCCGGTTTGCCGTTAATTCAAGGTTGTCTCTGAACATTGTCTTGTCGGTCAATTGCCTCGGCGCGGAGATTGCCTCACCAGTACTTGTTGAGATCCAAAACCAGAATCTGAATAATGTCGGAATAGATCCCTCAGTTTGCATGGCTTGTCGAGTGCATAGCAGAATTTGGAAGGCTTCAACTCAGTTTTTTCGCCCCATGCGTTCGAACATGTGGAAATAAAGGTCCTTGAGCTCCTTCGGGCACTTGTCGAGAACTTTTTCAAGGTCGCTTATCAAGCAGCCGGCGGTCAAGGTTTCCAGAAGAAGTTTGACAGCTAGAGCCGTCCATAGAAAGATGCCCTCGGCTTTTGATGCTACTTTATTGGGGAACTCGTCAAGGAATTTAGGGTTCCGATTCGTAATTAGGTGGATATTCTTATGAGCTTTTAGTTTCCCTTTCACGTATGTTACCATATCCTGATTCGTGAGAGTTTCCATCTTCATCATCGGTAGATCTCTGAAAGATGTTTTAAAAAGGCTCTCTGGTCGCGAGGAAACCACGGCTTTGATACGAGAATCGCTTGTAATCTGGGTAAACAATTCGACCATGTCGGCCTGGTCTCCTTGGTATTCGTCGAGCCCATCAACGAATAGGACTATTTTGAGCGAGCCGAGAGAAATAGACTTCAGTTTGAGAAATGCATCTCGAAGTTCTGAAACTGTAAAAGCGGTCTCCCTCCCTTTTAAATTTGCGTGCAACTCAGCAAGGGTGAATTTGTGACTGTCAAGCCGCCATGTTAGCACTGAAACACAGGTCCGGACGGGCGAGTCCATATATATTTGCCTACCTTTTTCTAAGGTGCGTTTCTAATTCACGGTAGTTATTGAAGGTTTCAGAGCAGCCGGACTGATCACACGTAAACCATATTTCGGGCTGGTGGACATCGGCAAAAATACTGCAGGCAGAGTCAGGGGGCAGCAAGCGGTCATTGGGGCCGGCAACTCACTCGTTCAAGATTGCTTCATACCGTTCAGGGAACAATTGTGCCGTCAGGTCGGGGCGGTGCCTAAGGAGCGTGTACAGTAGCGTCCGGAGGAGCCCTTCTTGACATCTTTGGAGATCCGACCCAGCAGCCCAGAAAAAGCAACTCAGTGTCACCAGATAATCTGTGCCAGCCCAGGTATTAAGACAGCGGATGGTTTCCGGTCGGTCCATCAGCAATTTCATCAATGTCGACTTTCCGCATCCGGCTTTCCCCGAGATCCAGTAGATGCCTGCTCCGCTCACCAGCCATGACGCGAAATTATTTTTGTCCCCGGTATCCTCATTAAAGATCCACAGAAAGGTGTCTAGAGACGCTGGGTTAACCGCTTTTTTTCTCGCAACCATGATAGGGAAACGCAGCCAAGATAGGAATTTCGCCTCGACTTGAGCATGGCCATGCAATGCAGCACTCTTCAATGACGGGTCCAAGTCTGTAAAGACCCTGGGCACAGGAGGATATATCGTGTTGGACTCCAGAAGATCCTTGATGCTTTGGATACCTTGTTTGATTTCTAGCATCTTTTCCTGGGACCCGGTAGTATTGCCAAGGAGGGTCGAAAGTGTAGATGTGGTACGTTCGTGTGCCTCCTGGCTCTGGTCGGTTGCAAATCGAATGTCGTCTAACGCTGCATCCACTTTGTTTTGAATGAGAACCATAACCGATGTACTAAGTAAATTTCGGTGTTGGTCGAGTTTGTCGGATAGCTTTTTCATTTGAGGGCCCCCGCGCCGAAGCTTGAATGCTGCAGCAATGCTCTGAGCGACTTGAGCGGCCTTGTTCCCAGCTTGATCAACTTTGTCGATCGTCTTCGTGATGTCCTTGATGTCTTTCACCAAGTCTTTCGCAATCGCGATACAGTCGTCCGCAATCTCATTCAAGGTCTGTTCGTCTTCGGTGTGACAGGTGGCAATCTTCTTGTTGTTCACCTTGGATGAAATGGACTCCAGTGTCTTCATGATCAACTCAGGATCGTCGGGGAAGTCCTTGAGACCCTTCTTCCGGATTTGGCTCCCAATCTCAAAGATGTGGGCTGCAGTATCCACAAACTGGACGATGTTGCTCGCCAAGCCTACCGCTGCGATTGCTTCCGCCATGTTGAGCAAGGTGTTCGTTTTGAATCGTGTTGTTGAATGATTTTAGTATGGACCTGTAACAAAGAGATGAGCCGTACGCTTGTGTACGAGATGGAGAGAATCGTTGTTTAACTACCCGTTAGGCCGAGCACCAGCTGACCGGAACTAAGCCTGGATCACGGAGGACGTGAGTCATCCAATCGAGTCCGTGATACAACTCCAGGCAACAAGGTCAAAGCCCGTTTCGCAACGTGTGTCGCAACCAATGGTCAGCCTGCATGGCATTTTCGAATGGCGCGTTCCGCACGCTTTCAGCCTTGTGGCTTTGGGAAAGGCGTACGCCGGGGGCGAAATTCTTGTGCGGCAGTCGAGTGCGCCTTGCAAATCTTGGTCGTCGGTCGAATGCCGGTGCTGCACAACCATGAGTGGGCAAGAGGTTGAGTCGATAGGTTGGGACAGATTCCTGACGTTGGCCGGTCAGCCGTCATCCCCCCGGGCCCAAGGCCACCCATAAAAGCAAGCTATACCTGATTTGTCCGCTGCGCGATAACGATAACGGACCTTCTCCATGATCACCAACCTTTCCGACCATTCCGCCTACAGGATGTCTGCACAGTCTCGAATAACTAAGTGATGCGAGAACCCGTAGGGAAGACACCCTGTACTGGTCACAAATGGATATACGGTTAACAAAGTCTGAAGAAGTCTAAATGATCCATGTGTAGAGTACAGTTTCAGCCTGAGCCCGCAATAACGAAGTTTCGTTGCGTTACGGGCAGTGCCTCTCCTAGCACCGGTGTACTGCAATCTCTAGCCTGACAGAAGGCGCATTTGGGACGTGCTCGGCGCCTGAGGGCCCAAGCATCGACAGCACAACACAGGTACTTTATGAGAACTACAACAACTTCAGGCACTCTGTTTGCATCCAGCCGCTATAGTGTCTTGCCAATCCGACCCTGTTCCATGCTCGCCATCTGCTAAGCCTTCAACAGCGCCACGTTCCCATCTCGCAACATCTATATTCAAGGTGAAGCCCAGAACCCTGTACACAGTCTGGGGACCAGATCAGATCCAGCAGTCCATCTATGCTCTCCTCCCAATGACATTAGCGCTACCCTGCCTCTACAATACCACGTTTCGTCCCCTCTGGCTCGTGAGGACGCCATGTTTCGATGTTTCTCAGGTTCAACTGGGAAACGAATCCCAGGCATCAATATCTCTAAGAGATGGGCACTCAATTAGGAATCGCTGGCGCCTCCAACGGCCGCTCATGCACCGGCAACGCATGTATCTCCCTCTGCTCCGCAACCAACTCCCCCTCTTCTTCGGGTTATCCTCCAGTCCCGGTTTCTCATAGCCTCCCGCTCCCTCCTTCCGCTCATTGTCTCCCATCTTACCCCTGTGTCAAAGCCAAAACGAGACAATCCCCGCCGAAAGCAGTGCACCAACGGCAACGCCCGCGCCAACCCGTGCTCAACCCCGACGTGTCAGAACCAGGAGCACCAGTCGACGCGTCGGACGTAGGTTTCCCTGACCTGTGCCCGTCGCAGAGCCCAGCGCAACACTACCACTCGACGTCGGCACCTCATTCAGCGCCGCAAACTGATCCAGCACAATCCCAATCAACCCTCCGCCTTGACCATACCACTCCATGACCTCGATGCGAAACGCATTCATTTGAATCAAATTGACAAAATGAAAGTCCTGAAACGTGGCATTGTTCTTGGGCAGTGGGCATCGCGCATCACAGAACGCTAGCTTCCCGGTGGCGCCATCGCGGTACGTCACGTTAGCGATGCCGCCACTGGGCACGACGTGGAAGCTCCAGCTTTTGGTGCCGCGCCCGGAGACGGAAGTGTTGTTGAGTTAGAGTGTGACGGGGGTGAAGGTCTGCGAGAGGTCAAATTCGAGGGTGCCGGGTGTGTTGTCGGCGAGGAGCCGGGTTGCGTTGCGCATGGGCGCTGAGGGGTCGTTGTCTTGGGAGAGGAGGATGAGGAGTCGGCTGTGGTTTTGCAGTTGGAGAGCGGGATAGGGACTTCGTATTCTTGCCCGCTCCAGTGGGTCGTAGTAGATGCTGCTGGGGAAGATACTGGTGTCGACCTATGTGATTGCTATGTCAGCGGTAACGAACACGTAGTTGGATTGCGAGCTACGCCCATGACGTTCTCAGGATTCTGAATTGTCGTTGATCAGTATTTGCTTACATTTTCAGTGCGCGATAACTTGGATGTAAAGTCGCTCAAAGCTGGTGTGGGTTCTTATCGATCGATTGAATCTCGATGGCGGTGGCTGAGGCTCGAATTCTTGTCGATTACAGCCCAGCGGGAAGTGTAGTATGAGTACACCGCCTCGCGCTGCACCATCTACTCTGGAACAAGTTCGAAGGACTCAATCGGCGAGAGATTTGGTCATATCACAATGTAGCACGTCATTTGCTGCCGGTTGAGACAAGAATATCGAGATTGATACAAGCCTTTGGGAATGCCTGGGAGGGCACTGCACTGCAAGTTACGGGCTCAAAGTAGGGGAGGAAGTACCCCGTGTTTCCGCCTCGGACGGGACGTGTTTGATCAAACTGCCTCAAGGTGGGTGGCTTCCAACAGTCTGTGAGTCTGATTAGGAGAACCGCACACCGCAAGCCAGAAATTAGATTGCTCCATCGGTCGTGGAAAACCATGGTAAGAGCTGGGACTCGTGTTGGCTTTTCCTGATTGGCACAGTGATCTCTCTGCATAAGGAGACCATATGTAAGAGCTGCATCGAGCCTTTCAGCATGCTGCTGGATTGTCCCGAAGATCCAGATTCTGGATTTGAAGCAGAATCACGCTACACCTAGAAATCAATCGCGGGATGTTTACATATCATCACCATCCAAGTCCCCGCGGTCTTTCCACAGTTCGACCAAGCTTCTCCGTCCTTGTCATCTCTTCCTTCTCCATCCTTGCCAACTCTTCCTTCTCAGATTGATCCACAAATAGCATTTCGTCCATATAAGCTTCCTTTACCAACTGAAAAAAGTCTGCGTACACCTCATCGACAGGCTTTTCATAATCCACAACTATCTTTTCCCTGATGTGAACTGGCGCCATGCTCCTCAATGCAAAAAGCATATCTCTTCGGTCCGTCGCTTTCCTGTATCTCATATCAAATGCCAAATCGAGCAAGGTGACAGCCCTGCAGGACATGTTCGCCTCCATCCTTGAGATCATCATGCTTTGCTCGAGGATCTCAAGCAGTGGTCGGAAGTCCACTTGATGCAGCCCGACGGCTTCCCACCCTGGAGATATAACGGTGAATTTCATGCGACAGATGGCCCTGTACGTCTCGTAACCGCTGCGCCAGGTTAATGTATGATTGCCGGCCTGGATTGAAATTCTTTTGGCGAGTGCATTCTCTTGAACGACCCAGATGCGTTCGAAGTAGTCCCGATTCAGAATGTCATTGAGGCCAGCACGAAATTGCTCCGGCTTGAAGAGCGCAGATGGTGGCTTGATGATCATGTCCTCATTTCCGAATATATAAGACAGGATTTCGAAGCCGACAGCTGTGTTCGGTGCCTCTGGACCGAGCCAGTTGATGACACCCCGCGCACACTTATAAATATCACCCATGATTGATACTTGCTTACTGCGCTCCTTCTTGTTGGTTTGGTCGATACAGATGGCGTCGATCCAGATTGTTCGGCTGTTGGTAGTGGATCGGATGTGCTTCAAAGCCGCATGCAAATTTTCGGTAATGGGAAAATGCCTGTCTTTCAGGATAATGGACTTGCACCGCTGTGGATCACCCCAAACGTAGGAGAGCGCCTCGTAGGCCTGGTCTCTCTTCCATTTGTGGAATGCTCTTGTTCCGAGATAGCCTCGTAGTGGCTCATGTGGCTTTCCAGCGTACAGTTCGAGGACTCGAATGTGGTGGATGGTAATAGTTCCCAAGTAGAGCTGAGAAGCCGGTAGCTCATGTTTGCCGCCCAAATTTGATACCAGCAGACCTGTCGAGAGAACTTGTATCTTCGTTTTGAAGGATTTTAGTTGCGCAGCGATGCGCATTGCACGAAGTTTCTCCCAGATCCATGGCGCCAGAAGATATAGTAGCTGCAGAAATTCAAGAAACTTGACCGTGTATCTTTGAGCACAGTAGAAAACCCGCAGAACCATGGCTGCTACTGGAGATCGAAACCGTGTTTCTTAATCTGCCAAAAAGTTCACCATGTGTTGACAGCGCGGCGCGCAGGTAAGGATAGTTAGGTACGCTAGGTAACCTAGCAGACTAAGCCTCCCTGCAAAGATCGCCTTGGAAGCACGCGTGAAAGGAGCAGTGTAAACAAGAAAACAATGAAAGACACAAGCGTGGGATGACATTGGGCGATCGGCGGACAACATGCTTTCATATATAGTGCCTCAAAGTGGCGAGTCTCTTCGCGGTCACAGAAGGAGAGGACGCGCCAAGACACCCGCACAGCCTCCACCCTTAGTCAGAGGCTTGCGTAAGTGAAGCGGGCGAGTAGGATCTCACTGGCTGCTGTAGTCACATGCGCGAAGAAATACGATTAGCGTTGACAGTTGAGGCTCTATTCTATTGAGTGGATGTGAGTTGCCCGCACTGCAATTTCTAGCAGGACAGAGGTGAGGGGCTATCACGTGATACTGCAAGAAGCATATGGTGACGTGTGGACTGCAACCGAAGCCTCAGGCATCAAGTCAGAGAGTCGATGTCCACTGCTATCATTGAAGGGCTGCGAGGCCTTTGGGCGGGTTTAGGGTAGGGGACGGCTGGGAATGTCGGACGAGATGGCCCAGAGACAGAAGTTTGCGGTGCCTGTTCGTGATCGTGACCTTGTATGGAAGCGTGCTATGTAAATCCATCATCTCGTGAAGATTGGCAACAGCATTGCGCGGTGGCACACGAATAAGCTGTATCGTGAGATTTGTGAGGGTATCATTTTTTTGTATTGGCTTTGCTGGGATCTGGAGCGTTACTGTTGAAAGCCTTACCCACCTCGATGCACTGTTATCGAGACTGCCTTACGGTGTACTGCAATCTTTAGCCCCAAGGAGGAGATGTGCCGAGGCACAAGTTGCGCCACAGAAAACCAATTCACCGAACTTGAGTAAAATCGCTTTGCAGCCCCCCACAGCAACGCTCCCGCATCAATTCCCGTTGCGATGCTTCAATATTTGAGAGAATGGGATCCTTGACCTTCTCCTAGATTTTGAAATCTTGCAACGGGGAAGTGGTGGTTTTATTGTGTTCTTTCTGAAGGTCGTTGGGTCGCTGCTTGCTTTGCACTGCAATCTTTAGCGCACACGAGGACGTGTGCCAAGGCTCGTGTGTCGGAAAGAAGAAACCACGCCTTCCCCAATAGCTCATAGCTATGGTATCTGTCAGGCTGCTTCCAAAGCCTTGCATGGCTATCCCATTCATGATCCCAAGCTTGACTTGCGCAGCCGGGAGCTGGAAAGCTCTCGCGGCTGAATGCGCTTTCGAGGATATCCGTGAATGGCCTCAAAGTCCTCTGTGAAAGACGTTCTCGATCCCAATTAAGGGAACGAGGAGATTCGGCATCAATCTCGAGAAGTCCTCAAGGTGGAATTAGCAAATTCACCATCCGCTGTTTGCCAAGTTCATATGCAGTGCCATATAGCTGGATTAAAGAGGGTGAGTTTACGCATCGACCCGTCCGTTCGAGAGCATTGCATACATATTCATTCATACCGAATTGCTCTGTATCATAGTTGTGGCTCAAATATATATACTCCGATAAGAAAATCTACCACACAAGGGGCACATAACATCGTTCTTGCGTGGTGAAGATTGTGGTCAAAATCCTGAGAGCCTGAGGATTAGTACTTTGTGGGTGGATTTTCCGAGAGCCAGACGGAAGCTCAGGGATACAGTTGAAATCAGAAGTGTACTGCAATCTTTAGCCTGGAAGAGGAGACGCGCCAAGACATGCATACAGCCCTGCCTCCAGGCAGACACACATGTGCAAGGCTGGAACGACCCCTGGAAAATCTATTAATTTTATATAAAGTATGCAATGTTCTGGGGAAGGGGGTTATGGGCTCTTTGAAAATACTGGCGCGAGTGGACCATGATCGAGCGGCGGGTGCCTGGGCGCGAAGGGCACTGCAATGCTTCGTTTGGTGTTGGTGATGAGTCAAAGACCGTGAGGGTTGTGTTGAATGAGATTGGCATTTGAGAAGTACGCTGGATCGGTGGGTCGAGCACCCAATAGATGTATTGTAATCTTTAGCTTCGAAGAGGGTATGCGCTGAGGCGTGTGACGTGTGCAGCCTCGATGTGTATGCGGCGTTTCCTGAGGGGGTTGAGGAGACTGGAGACGACGGAATGGCATGCATATGATTGCGCCTGTACTGCAATCTTTAGCCTGGAGGAGGGCATGTGCCAAGACTCAGACTCAACCAATGGGACGAGGCACCTTATCTGTACCTATCGTGCTGCAACCTCGACACACCACGTGCAAACCCCCAAGACACACTTGCTTCGCGTACAAGCCAATATCGGCGATGCGGGCCATTTGGAGGAGCAGTTTGTGGCAAGGTCTGCAGGTATCGGGCCCGATCCGCAGGCGGTGAAGCTGTGTCGCGAAGCTGCTGAAGAAGCCTAACATTTACAAAAAACCTGATCTGGCTGAAGAACAATGCGATGCCGGTTCAAGAGGAAGAGCAAGTCGAAGATGTGGAAGGGAGGTGAAGCCAGGATGGACGATCGACATTCGGCCCCACATCGGAACCCTCGGAACAGGCCGACAACTTCCTGGGCCAAATTAACCTCGCAGCCTCGCACAGCCTCTCCACAGCCTCTCCACAGCCATACACCAGAACCCCGAGTCCGCCCACGCCGCCCATACTCCTCCCTTTCGCGTCGAGGCGTGTCAGCAATCGACAGCCCCAGAATCAGACACCATGGCTTCCTCCTCCTTTCCTTCTGCTCCTCCCTACACGAACCGTCTACACCCGCCATGACGTCCACCTCGCCAGCCTATATGGTAGATCCCTATATGGCAGACACCGACGACACGGAAATCTCCCTCCGCAGCGCAACCTCGGTCGTCATCAAAACCCTCGCAACCCACGTCTTCGCCGTAAGCTCCTACGCGCTCACCGTCTCGCTGCTCCGGCGGCCCACGCACACGACGCACCACGTGCTGCGTATGCTACTCTTCCTTTTCGTGCCTACGCTTCCGCTCGTCGAACTCATCATCTCGGCTACCCGCGCTTTGCTGCAATTCATACGCAACTACGAAGACGACGACAAGCTATACTTCCAGTACTACATATCGGGCGCTTTGGGCCAGTATGCGGGGTTGCGGCAGGGCGACGACGAGGCGGACAAGGATGTGAAGGATGCGAGCAAGAATGTGCAGTTGCTGGACATCGGAAGCCACGCCGCGGAGCCCGAGAGACAGCCCATAAGCTGGCCATGGGCGGGCAAGATACTAGCCGTGCTCTTTGCGCTCACGCAAGCCGTCGGGACCATCGTCATGTATGCGCGTCGCCTAAACACGCCCTACGGGCACGCATTCGCCTTCGACCACCGCAACGGCGCCATGGCCATCGCTTCCACCATGTGCGCTCTCATCTCCACCGCCACGCTACTCTTACGGCCGAACTGGAAGGTCAGCAAATCCTTCCAAGCGCCACAGAATGGGTACACCAGTCTCTTCGGCAGCTCCAAGAGCCAGCTCATCAGCGAAGCCCTCATGTCCATGCTCCTCCACTTGCTCATCGCAGTCACCGTCAACATGCACAACCGATGGCTCTACTCGTCCGTCGGCATTGTAGCCCTCCTGTTCATTGGCAGTTGGCAGACGCTGATACTCGTCGTTTTCCTGTACATGTTCCGCCACGAAATTGCGAGACGCCTGGGCGTGAATACAGAACGGTGGCAGACGTTTTTCGGCGAACGGAGAATGTATCGCGTCAAAGCGCTTGCGGGGACCTTGCTCACGCTGTGGATTCTGACCGACATCATATGGTTGTTCGTCGTGAATGTTGTGGAGATTGTGAGAGAGGCGGGGGAGGAACCGAATCCGAGGTGGCCGGGGTATTGGTGGCAGGATCCCTTGAGCGATGAGTTGGTGGTGATATAGACTGTGTACACCGATCCAATCTATCAATATTGCTTCTGTCCTTTTTCTTTGCAGATGAGAGCTTCCAGTGACTGAATCACCCATGTTCTTGTGGGGGATAATCTCGTCGTTGCAAACAATATGACTGATTAATCCATTCAGCGTCATGGGGGCGAGGGCAGACACAGGGCCAGGATCCTCGAGAAGAGCTCCCTCCGATTACAGCGGGTTGGCCATTTTCACAATATGCAAACGTCGAATCCAAGAATTATCTTCTCAAGCTATCTTTGCTTTCTCGTCCTTCTCTAGATCCCCGCTTCTACTCCTATTCGAAAGGAACTGGGGCGAGGGTGGAGACAGGGCCCGTATCCTCCAGAGTAGCTCCATCCGCTTGCAGAGGATAAGCATGATTCGAGCCTTTGCAAGAATACGCTCTTGTCACAGCACGCAATATAAGTTATGCACCTTGCGATAGCCTCTGCCTCCAATCTTGGTGCTGACGCATGCAGAGAAGCATTCGCGCTAACGCATACCTTGGCGCACATCCTCTCTTCGGAGCTAAAGATTGCAGTGCAGCTTGGGGCCGCTGCAATCAAACCCACACACCTACATCCTATCACCTCCTCCAGATCCAAAAGCAATATCCCATGGTACACGGCCATAAGACACACCGAGTGTTCACTGTCTTGCGCACCTAAAATCATCGTGGGAACAAATGCGCCTAATCGTCAACCTTTTGAAACTCACGCACAAAGCTGAAAACTCAGCGCATTGTACAGCATCACTACCAGGCTTCTGAAAATACGTGAACCACCTCGAGGCACACTCTACTTACTCAAAATCCTCCCTGGCACCTCTTTTTCTCTCCCTGTGTAAAGATTCAAAGTCGTTTACTGCCTCGTCTGAGTCAGCGTGCTTCCCTCCCTGGGGCTAAAGATTGCAGTACGCTATGTCAACATCGATCGTCCCGCGTCGTTATTATTGGCCTGCTTTACGAGCTGCTGCCTAATTATAGTGGCTGTGTACATATCTTGGCGTATACCCTCCCAGGCGCTAAAGATTGCAGTACGTGCCGCTGGGCTGAAACATCTTGGCGTAACACCCCCACAGACGCTAAAGATTACAGTACACCTGCCTCGCTCTATAACTCCCCTCCTCTCTCCCTCCAACCTAAAAATGCCTTGCCACTCTATGACTTGACAGAACACAAGCATCCACGCATATTTCTCCTAGACCCAGACCTATTATTCTTAGAAAATCTAATATTGCTATACCCACATTAAATACTCTTTTAACTACTTTTTAGCTTATCTACTATACTATTTCTTTGCTCGCGTATTACATTGCTAGGAGGCGCTTATGAATGAGTTCCTTTGACTGCACAGAATCTATCTCAATAGAGTGGGGATGAGTTGGTATGGGAAAGGATGACTCCGAGCTCGATCCACCAGCCAGGCTCGAGCTCCCTGAAGGTCTGTATCGCGTATGCCGTACTTATTCCATCATCACGCAGCCCAATTCGTGGAGATCCAGCGCCTCAAAAGTACAGCCTCTTGGCCCATCGAGCACGCCGCCCGTCGCTTGAGGACCCATCGGGGGTGTATACGGACTGGATAAGTAGCTTGGACACCTGGAGTGTTTGCTAGCAACATGCCGGATTCAAGGAGATTTCTATCCTCCAGCGTTGAGGGCCATGTGAGGATACAGTGCCTTTAGAATGCGACGTCTTATATCAAAGGCCAAGACGATCATTGCCGTCTACAGCTTGTGTACTGCGAGATACACTGTTCACTTCACGTGGATTCCCAAGCTATTCACGCCTGCCACCACTCTGGCTGAGCGTTCAGGGCACACACAAGCAAGAAATCGAGTACAAATACGCCTGATTAACCAAAACGGGGCATTGAAGGGACTAACACAACTTAGGCGTGTGGAAAAATCACACTGACGAGAGGCAAACAGGGCATCAACTTGCTCTCTTCAAGCGTAAGTATTTCCGAGGTCATTTTACTTTTATGTGCTTACGTACGGAGAGTGGCTAGCAGCGCCGAAGAGACCAGTAAAGCTTGAGGATGTGTAAAGATTACGTCAATCAAGCGTGCTAACGTGAAGTCAGACGACAGGAAGTGGGCACCAGGAGAAACTCGGCGTAAGAATGCATATCACCACCAATATATCTTCCTAGGTTTCTTCAAGAGTAAGTCTTCGCGAAGGGAGAGTTTGTGACACAGTGCTAATGCAAAGTAGAGTCGCAGAAAGTGGGGACCATGGGAAGCTCAGCATGACGAAAGATCACGGTGACAAAACATTGTATCACCCCTTGTCTCTTTTAGAGGTAAGACTTCGTGATTCAATCCCTTTCCTATGTTAATTCGAAGTTAATCGCAAAGGTTGGGGACCAGGCATCGATGGGTAGGGCTGGGGGATATTAAAAGGAGCAGCGCTGCGCTTTGGCTAAGCGGTGCCGACCTGGGGTCCTGAGTGTACTCGAAGGCTTTTGCGGGCCACGTGAACGATGGGATGTGGGATTTCTTTCCCATTTCTGAGTTTGCGTCGACTGCCTTTTCCTCGCAACCGTCCACATGGCACCCGATTCATGGCCGGAGGGAGGGAGGGAGGGAAAAAGTGTGCAGGGAATTGGGTATAGCTCGTGGGTGGAGACGAGGCAGTTTTGTTCACTTTCCCCAGGAAACAGTCTCTAGTTTTGTGGCGTATCCAACCGCATATCCCATTCGACGTGACAAGGCTGTAAGGGTAGAGTTTGGCTGTAAGATGGTGGGATGAGGTAGCGCAAGGCTTCTTGCCCTTGGTCACAGAGGAAGATGATTGGCAAAGAGACCGACGAGCTTCTGTATGGTTTGTGGAGAATTTACTGGCGCCAGTATGCACTGGGACTAGGTGCAGGCCTCTATACCGGCTGGAAACTTCTGCAATGAATCTCCAGAGAATATATCTTAGGTATTAGATGCTTAGCTAGATGTCTTCTATAATACAAGAACGTGGCAAGATTAAATCTAGATAAAATTCCGGGATTCCTGATATAGTCATAGACACTGTCAATACATGAAAGTGAATGCTGATACTACAACACTAGAGACCTAACATAGGACGCCCGCTTCGAGTTTAAATCGGGGAGAACGGCGCTCCTCAACGAGTACTTTGCGTGTCACTACTCGCTCATGGCTTTTTCGTGATCTTCTCCATCGCTCTTGATGTTCACGATGGTGCAAATTTGAATTGGCGTGGATGAATCATGCCATCTTTCCTTTCTCCCCCTTCTCCACGTCCCTCTCCCCGCTTCTACTCCCATTCCTCGAGTCGTCCTCTAGCACGCCCAACACATGCGCTTTCCTGCGTGTACTGTACCGAATATACACATACCAACACGCAAACACCACGCCCGTCAACGCGCACGTTGCCCCAACGTAAACTCTCCAACTATTATTAGGACTCATAGTAAAAATGTTTGCGCTCCATAAACTAGCAAGCATAGTCGACGGCAGAAAGACCAGCGTCAGCACCGTAATCGTCTTCATGGTCCGGCTATCCGTCGCCGTTAGCCGCGCAATAGCAATGTTCTGCTCGCTGTCGCGCTGCGCGATGAGAGAGTACGTCTGCGTCTCGTCAGTCCATTCTCTTCCTCTCCCCACAGAACCACGAAAATCCACTCACCACACTAATCTGGCTCTGAATTCTCCCCAGCAAATGCGTATACTCATGCACCATGGTCAACATAACCGTCTCATCATGCTGAATCAAATCTCTCAACCTTCTCCTCACGCTCTTCCTCCCCTCTTTTCTCCCCACCTCTTTCTCGCACTCCTCCACAACCCCTAATACTTCTCTAAACCCCTTGAAGAGGTCCACCATGAACTGCATATCCGCTATGCTGTAGGTTAAATGTACAGCCTCGGTATGCAGTTCGTGGCTCATGCTGACTACCCAGTCTTCTTTCTTCCCGCCACCTCCACCTCCGCCACCGTCTTGCCCCGTAGCGGCGGCCTCGATGGCGGCCTGTGCCTCGACGTCAATCCAACTGTAACTCAGCATACCAGTCTTTTTCTCGAGGAGTTGGACGCGCGGGTAGCGGGTTTTGAACCACGCACGCGCCCAGGAGATTTTTGTGGACAGGACGAGGGAGAGGAAGAACAGAGGGTGGGTTTGCACGAGGGCGAGTTGCCGGATTATTCGATTGCGGATCGTCATGAGGGTGTGGTCGTCTTGGGCGTGGAGGAAGGCGATGGTGGCGTTGTCGCTAAGGCGGATGCGGAGACTGAGGGTCATGAGTTTGTTGTAGGGCATGCAGAAGAGTATGTCTTTGGCTCGTCAGCGGCGATTAGCAACGCAACAGTGAGAGAGTGGAAAAAGGGAGGGCGCAGGAGGAGCATAGGGGACGCACAAACCGCGACGGGCGTAACATCATCATCCGCGTACTCGATATGATACGAATAATGCGGCACCATCGCATGGCGAATCGTCATCGTCTGCGGGGATATACACTCCTTCTCCACCAACTTGGCTATCAGATCCCGCGATATATTCAGCGCCAACACATTCGAGTCTTCACCTCCCGCGGTTCTGTAAAACTATTAGCTATCTGACCTATTCAACACTCCCATCATAATGAGAGACCATGTACCTACACTAAGATAAAAGGATTCGGCCCCTGATTATCACTACCTTTCGCCCCCTCAGGCAACGCAGTCGCAAGATCAGTCTGTTGCCCGTCAGCTCTGCTTCCATCCATGCTTCTCGGCCCCCTTTACGTCCACTTTGCCTTCCTCGCCCACCCTCTTCTCACAATCTACCATACTCCTCCTCACATTGACTGTCTTTTTTTTTGGGGGGGGGGGGGCGGGCGACA
>JAFHBV010000589.1:0-18193 GCA_019022785.1 Pseudomonodictys pantanalensis
CTTCCCCTCCCCTGCCCTCTCCCCTTCAATCTCCCCATCAAATTTCACCCACTCCGGCAGCAACCCCACCTGCCTCAGCACAGTCCCCTGATCCCAGTGAATATGCTCATGACACAGCCGATCCCCTCTAACCTGTACCACACTCGTAAACGGCACCTCGATCCACTTCCCTGTCGGCGGCACCCCTGGTAATAACCACTCTACCTGCCGATCGTGCGTGAGCTTAAACACGAACTCATCGACGATGCGATCCGTGCCCACCGTTCGCGAGACGAGGTCCATGGCCGTGTCGGGCGGGTTGCTGTGGATGAAGTGGCTGGCGTAGAAGGATGTGAGCGCCGATTGCCCGATGCCCCCGGTCATGGTTGGGATATGGTTTACGTAGGGGCGCGCGACCATGGTGGACATTGTGGCCGCGACGTCGCGGGTGGAGAATTCGTGGCGGCAGTGCTCGTCCCATATCGCTTCGAGGTCGAAGTGGGGGCCGCCGAGATGCTTTTTGAGGAATTGGAGGCTGCGCGTGTGCGCGAGGGTGGCGCTGGGGGAGTGGTAGTCGGGCGAGGCGGGGAGGATCCAGGACGAGTCTTTCGAAGCGGAGGGGTAGTGATGGATCTTGACGGGGCCGGTGGGTGGCGGGTTGCTTGTCGAGGGGTGGGAGAGGGATGCACGACGACGTGGAGGGGCGGAGGATTCGGGACCGGCGATGTGGAGGAGCTGTGGGGGTATGGTGGTTGCATCGGAATTGAGCGTGCTGAATACGCGCGAGGCGAAGGAGACGATGGCAGTTATGTGAGGGGAGAGGATGGCGCTTTCTTCGACGTAGAAGGGGACGCGGGTTAGGTATGCTGATACAGTCAATTATCTCTCAATTCAGTCGACATCCCTCTTTCGGATTCTAGTTGCAAAGACTGGGACGGCTTTCAAGGTCTCTTCTGCTGGATCTTAGAGAAAGAGATTCCATGTCTTCTTACAAATCAGTCCAAAGCCCTCTCCCTCCTTGGTATCACACTCTTTGCACTTTCTCAGCAGATCCACAGCTCTTTGCAGCGGAAATTCTCCCCCATCTTCAACCGTGCCCGGCACCATGACTTGGCAAACTGCGAAACCCTCTTCTGCCCACTTGACCAACGGCGGCGGATCAACGATCGTCTCGCTCTCGTCCAGCGGCGCATAGTGATCAACCACGAGTATCAACCCGGGTCCATGTCCGCGTCTCGACAGCGGAGGCTGCAGAATCAGATGTTGCGATATTTCTTGCGACGGGGCGTTTGGGATTTTGATATTCTTTCTAATCTCCTCGATGGAATCTGTTGAGGCCATTGTGGTGGCGTGATAGCTATAGCGAGGTCGGATGACCAGCGGAGAAGGGAATAGGAGGAGGGGTAGTGAAAGGAAAGAGGAATGAAGAAAAGGAACAGATGGTGGGGGTCCCAGCAGAGAAAAGGGGATGCAGAGGACATGTGATGTCCAATGCTTGCGGGGTGCATGATAGCAGCTGCAATTAAGGCCTTTGACGCCGGTGTGTGTCGCCAGGCACGCATGGTGGTGTTCTGTGTAACGCTACGCTCTTTCGGGAAAGCCGTGATACAGGGATCCAGGGATCTTTGATGAGGACTTAGGACGTATCATACTGTCAAGCGTCGAAGTGTCTTGGATGCATCTGCATCCGCGGATGTAAGCAAGTATTGAGTGCAACTGCTGAGATCTCGATGTCGGGCGTGATTAGGAAAGAAACGTTGGGCAATCATGCAATTGCGCTCCGGTTGGGTTGGAGGCTGAGACTAGGGCAGCGTGGGGTTGTTGTACATCTGCAAGTCTTTATGGAAAGCTGGAGATGCTTACACGACCGCGGAGTTGTGTCCGAATGGGAGATCTCTAGAACTTTGTCTTTCGAACATGCTTCTTGTACAGTTTGGGCGCAACGATATGCATATAAATTAACACAATCTATTCTTCCAAGGACTCAGAGGGGTCCATTTATCATGTATCCCGGCAATCTCCCTTGCACATCACTATCGTGCGACTCCCCCTCTCTCTTCACATATCCCGCAACAACGCCCGGATCCGTCGGTCCAAGCACTCTGATACTCTTCTTCAACTTCTCCTGTCTTACGAGCATATTGTGTCTCCTCCTCGCTTCCTTCGCCTTTTCTATCCAGCCCAGTTTATGGTGTTCGTCCTCGCTCTCCTGCCCACTTCTGAGTGGTCTCCAAGCAATTGGCGATAGTGGCAGTGTCGCCGGCAGTGTTTCGGGAACGGGAGGAGGTGGCGGTGGAGGAAGAGAACTGCGCGGGATTTCTTGGGTGAGTGGGCTTGAGCTGGAAGACCGGTGCGGGATATTTGAGGAGTCCGACATGCGGAATTGACTGCGAATGGCAATGCCGGGGGCTACTGGGGAGTTCGAGTAGTTGCTTTGTACGGAGGTTCGATGCTCTGAATGGACTGAATCTCGGGCTCGGTTGCTGATATGACTGGAGCTGTTGGCTTCATGCTCCGATGGCGCTGAAACATCGTGAACGCTCGCAGCTGCTGACTTCGGGACGGTCAACGGGACGGTCAAGGACAACTGACGGACTATGGCAGGTAAAGCTGGTCGAGGCGCGAGAAAATTCGTTGGCTTCGGCGACGATAAGGGGAGAGGCGGTGGCTTAGTTGCGCCTGCCTCTTTCTTCTTCTTCGCGTGCCGTCTGCCAAATTTGATAGGCCTGCTGGACGTGAAGAACATGGAAAAGCGGAGGTCTTTCTTCGACTGTTTATCCACGTCGCATTCTGGTATAGACTTTTCGCAATTGGACGACGAGACTTTTGGAGACTGCTCGGAAGGTTGATTCTTGGATTGTCGCTTTTGCGCGATGCTCAAACGGTGAGGTACCCATGGTCTGATCCTCCTTTGTTTTCCCTTTTCTGTCAGCTCCTCCTGTCGGGCTGTACCACGCTCTTGAGACTGACTTCTGGGCGAGGATCCATTCGATGCCTTCTGCCAAGACAGTGGACGAGGAATGAGATCATGATCTTCGGGTGTTGCTTTAGTGTACGCTCTATCAGCGTGCTCATGGTACACTGACTGTGGACCTGAGCACAGCACTTCTTCAGCGCGTACTGTCATCTCCTGATACTGATCCACCAGTAGATCATGGTAGTCTTGAGAGAAGCTGAGCTGGCGAGTCTTGTCGTCCATATCGGTATCCTCCCAGCTGTCGTCCACCAGTGGGCTGCCTTTATTGAGTGAACAAAGTTTCTTGCCTCGTAGATATCTTCGATCAGCTCTTGCTTTCTCCATCGAGCCAGGAGATTCCGGGTCAGACGATCGGTTTTCTGCCGATGGTGTCTGCTGGTTTGAACTACTGATACCTAGAGACGCGAATGCCTTCTCCTTTGTTGAAGCATCTGAAGCGACAGATGTGTGGCCGGAGTTTGCGGGTGAGGCAGTACGATAGCGGGAATCGAGCTCAGGGACCGTCCTTTCCAAAGTCTCGACGGCACCACGAAGGCTGTTGGCGTTGAATTTCGAGTCTGTAGGCATCGCGTTCTCGCTAGACCTAGGCTCTGGAGCTGGAGGAATTGGTAAGGGTGACTTGGGAGTCGAGCGCGTTGGCCCAAGATCGATGTTCCCATTTGGCTGCTCGTAGATGGGTATCAGTCGCGAGGGCTGTAGCGGACCAGCATTCAACTGCCATGCGCTAGGATCCATAGCAGGCTCAATTGGATCAGGGGACGATTCTGGAAGAAGTGGGGAGTAGGTTCGAGTGGTAGGAATCGGCGGCGTCGTCGGCAGAGGGCTTTGGGTGTCCGATTCACCGTTACACCACTCGGCGGGCGCTATCCAGGATATGACGCTAGGGTTCCTCATAGACGTAGCTGGTGATGAAGTCGATGCTGGCGGTGATGGAGTAGCCTTCTTTGGCGCAACCTTGGGTGACGGCGTTGGTGGCAAAGGCTTGTTGGGGTGTGGAGGCACAGTCCGAATGAACGACTTGAATGACCGCACTGGTCTTTCCATTCCTTCCAACGACGAGGACGACCCGTTTTCCTGCCTGAATGCAGACGGCGGCATGTGCCCTTGACGCGTTCGGTTCATGCCTACGTGTTGGGTGTGCAGTCGAATGAACGAAAAGGTCAAGGCATCGCTTCCTTTGGCCTTCTAGAAGGTTTTGTGAACAAAGAATCGAAAGCCGGCACGTGTTCTCGCCTAGAAGCGGCGAGGCTGGAGAGATTTTGAGATCAGACAAAGACATGTCGCGGGTTGCAGACCTTTGAGGAATGTCGGGCTACGCAACCAGTCCCGAGGCCCCATTGTGGGAATGTGTACCTTGGTAGTCAGGAGACGGCTCACAGATGCTGATAAAATCTCTTAAGTGCTGGGAGTGTTTGCGCAGCTCTCTTCCGGGCGAATGCGTGCCCTTAACCTGGGATCATGGATGTCTGCAATGGTGTATCGCGATGGAAAGGGTCCAATGATGTATGCATGATGAAATGACAGAAAACCGGAATCCTCGCTGCAGGCGGACGAACGGCAACATGACCACAGGAGGAACTTTAGATGTAGGCGACGATGACGGGGTTGGAGGTGGATAGGAAAACAGCTGCATCTTGGTGTTGAGGCTGCGCTGAGTGTTGGCAGTCGAGGTGGCTGCATCCGGTGCGCCAAGACGAGGCTGGAGGGAAGGCACCACAGGAACCGACTCACCGGTCATACGAGTGCATCTCCAGCTCCTCCACCGCATCTCCGACTCAACATCGCATCCTTCGCATTGGCGTACGCCGGCCCGCACCAAAGACGCATCAGCTATAACGTGCATTCGCGATCTCAGGCGACTTGCACTCGTTATCACCGTCGTCGAATGTCGTCAAGCATCGGGCAGACTCATTGCGGCCGTACCGATGGATACGCCAAGCGTCTCAAAGCCGGCGTAAAATCCTTCCGGCGGCGCCTTGCGAGTTTAGTTATCTGCAATTG
Source organism: Pseudomonodictys pantanalensis (assembly GCA_019022785.1). NCBI lineage: Eukaryota > Fungi > Ascomycota > Dothideomycetes > Pleosporales > Parabambusicolaceae > Pseudomonodictys > Pseudomonodictys pantanalensis. The sequence goes on from JAFHBV010000589.1 coordinate 4,958, forward strand.
CGCGAGTTGCTCCGACTCCCTTCAGCCTTCGCATCGTGTGTCCACTCAGAGCTCGCCATGAAGCGTTTGATTACTGCGAAGAGTTTGGCGTGTCATCCACACTCGGCCGCCCGGCCCTTCTAAAGTCCTGCAAACTTAGCCCTGAAGGTTAGTCAATTGACCGTTAGGCAACGCACGCATGGCCAGACACGGATGAGGCTCACCGCGCTGTGTCGCGAAGGAACGGCTTTTGATATCGGATCCGAATTTTCCCTCAGGAGCTGTCATGAGGGCACTCGTTATTTGTCCGAGAGCCTGCTGTGGCTTGCGTTATGATGGAGTTGTACGTACGCGGCATCGACTATATCTAGGTGGTGCAAACCCCACGATGCCTTCACAATACACCAATACAAACGGATGAACAGTGATCACTAGACTAATCACTTGCCTTTTGATTCTCCACCTACCCATACAAACACCACAGCAACCGAGACGCTCTTCGCTTCCTCGTTGAACCAAGAAGTACCAAGATCATCGCCAAATTTTCAGCCTCAGCTTCGTATCCGAGATCTCAGTCAAGAGTGTGAACACCACCCACAATGGCAACGCCTTCGTCGGTGTCGTTGCAAGAGGAGCCAAAGATCGAAGTCCCCGACCCATCACCAGAGAATCCCAGCAACACTCCCGATTCTTCATCTGAGAAATCTCAGGACTCTACAGATTCCACATTCAACCCAGGATGGCGCTTCTTTACTGCCTTTGCTAGTCTGTCCATCATCGTGTTGATGTCGGCTCTTGATGCAACTTCTCTTTCTGTCGCCCTTCCGGTAAGCTCTTTCGAAAGACCATGTTCCAGTCCACTAACATCTCCAGGTCATGGCCCGCGTTCTACGTGGCTCTGCCATTGAAGCATTCTGGAGCGGCACGTCCTTCCTCCTAACCTCCACTGTGTTCCAACCCGTGCTCGGTTCCTTCTCGCACATCTTCGGCCGCAAGCCCCTCATCTACGTCAGCCTCACGTTCTTCGGAGCCGGTGCCATCGTCGCAGCCGTCGCCAACAACTTCACCGTGGTCCTCGTCGGTCGCTCCATCCAAGGTATCGGTGGTGGAGGTATCATCGCCCTGACTGAAATCGTGGTCACCGACATGGTCCCCCTGAGAGAGCGAGGCAAGTACTTCAGCATCTTCTCCGCCATGTGGTCAATCGGAACCGTCTCCGGTCCGGTGATCGGTGGCGCCTTTGCGGATACCAACTGGCGATGGGTGTTCTGGATCAATCTGCCCTTTATTGGTGTCGGCACTATCATGATCACTATCTTCCTAAAGCTCAATTACCAGACCAGCTCTTTCTTGGCCAAGCTCCGACGAGTCGACTGGATCGGCATGGCGCTGTTCCTCGCCTCTTCGACTGGTTTCCTCATCCCGATTACCTGGGGCGGAGTCCAATACCCCTGGGATAGCTGGAGGACACTCGTTCCGCTCATTGTCTGCGGAGTGGGACTCATCGGGTTCGTCTTGCACCAAGAATACATCGCGCCCGAGCCTCTCATCCGCACAAGCATCTTCAAAAACACTACCGCGGCTGTGACCTACCTCGAAGCCGTCCTCCACGGCATCATCCTCTGGTCCATCCTTTATTATCTGCCCCTCTACTACGAGGCCGTCAAGGGGTATTCGCCCATCATGGCAGGTGTCGCACTCTTCCCTCTTAGCTTCACAGTCGCGCCTGCCGCCGGTGTTGCGGGAGCAGTCATCGCCAAGACGGGCAAGTATAACGCGATTCTCTGGGCTGGATGGTTCATGACCACATTGGGAATGGGACTTTTGGTCTATCTCAAGACGGATACGTCTATTCCGGCATGGATCTTCCTCCTCCTTGTCGGCGGCATCGGTACAGGCGTTCTCTTCCCAGCTATGGCGATCATCGTTCAAGCGGCAGCTACGAGCAAAGATCAGGCATACGCATCCAACATGTTCTCCTTCATGCGTGCATTTGGCCAAACCCTCGGTGTGGCTATTGGTGGCGTCATCTTCCAGAACCAGATGAAGAAGAAGATGCTCACGTATCCGCTGCTCGCTGATCTGGCTGGAGAATACTCCAAAGATGCAGCTGGTCTCGTCCAGATCATCAAGAGCCTACCTGCTGGTGATATGAAGGATCAGTTGAAGGACAGCTACACGTATGCACTGCGGTATGTCTGGATTGTCATGACCGTCTTTGCGGCCGTCGCACTGTTCGCCAGTATCTGGACCAAGGCGTATCCGTTGGACCGGGCGCTCGAGACAGAGCAGGGTTTCCAGGAGAAGAGGAGGTCAAAGGATGTGGAGAAGGAAGCCCACTGAGCTGCGCCTTCGCACTCACACGATTTCCTGCATGAGCGTCTTTCCTTGCATAGCGCGGCGTTGGGCATAGATGGATCGGTTTGCTCTGGACATGGCGGCTGAATCTCCAATACTGTACGGATACATGGGCTTTACAGGATCTTGTATGATCCAGACGGGATATAATAGTTAATACATAGACTCACAATTGGCAAAGTTCCTACCCTTCAGCCTCGTTTTGGGTACGTGTACGTGCGCGTGTGACCGTGCGACACCAGCCTTGCATGTCCGCAGCACGCACCCAGCCTCGCCATTCATCCTTCGAGCCTCAAGGGTAGCCGAAGATTCCTCCTTTCGGCTCTTCTCGGACTTCCCCTCCTTGCTGTTGCCGTACAGCTTACCGTATTTCTTGCGTCTCGTATCCTGTCGTTGCGAGCGTCTCCACCAACAAGACAGCTTTCAAGCATGATGCGAGGGTTTCTAAATGCGGAAACCACGTCAATTGAGTCATGACTGACGTCGGAGAAAAAGTAGTCGGGAGATTGGCATGCTCTCGAGCCGTTGGGCGGTTGTCGAGCAGAGCAGAGCGTGGCTGCGTGGGTTGATTGTTTGGGCGGTGCAGCGGCGTGTCTCGAGTCTGAGCGCGGGGCCGTGGTGAAACAGCCGTCGGACGTTGGGCGCAAGGACCATGCATGCACGATTCCTGGCTGAATGACGACGATGGCGAGCGAGATCTGGTCATGACGAGGGGTGCAAAATATCACTTCAATTATAGACATGTAGAGGCAGGCGTGGTATGATGTAGACGCTACGTATAGAGAATTCAAATTGCACGTCTTGTGGGTGTGCCGTGAGCAAATAGGTGCCGTATGGAGGGGGTTGCTCGCCGCGTGCGCATTGCAGCCTCAGCGACCAGGCAAAACGGCGAGGGTCTCGCAATTTGAAGACGTTGGAGGTGAGGCGCTATGGATAGCGTGGAGTGTCTCGCCCGCACGCCGTCACGTTTGCAAGGCATGGCCAGGCATGTGGGAGAGACTCTACCCGCTCACTGCCACGATGTCAACACGCGTCCCATGACTTCCGAATCGAGCGAGACAGAATCCTGCTGCTGGATCCCCCAGGATTGGAAGTGAGGAGTCAAGTGGTGATGATGTTATACAAGACATGTTGTTGCACAGGACGGGCGTACCGTCGTCATAGCTTTCGTGTCACCCCCAGCCCTCGATGACTTGTTTCTGGCGCTTCGTGACATTAATTGGACGCAGGAGGTGAGCCGGGATGTTGTCTGGACGGATCGCGACTGGGGGAGGGCGGGATCGCCCAGCCAGCGTGTGCGCCCGTGGGAATCGCGATTGAAAAGCGGCAATGGGAAATTTTGTATTTCACTTCACCAACGGCCACCCCGCGCTGAGGAGCGAAGAAAAAGACATTTTGTGGCGGCGCGTTGCTCGAGTCGTTTGCCCGCGTCGTGTTCGCCGCGCGATAAGCTTTTGTTAGCGTGCTTGGCGCCTGGCTCGCCCGCATTCCATTGGTTGCCACGCGAACTCCCATCATCTCACAGCACCAGCGCTGCTGCACCGCTGCACCCCCGAAAGGAGCTCTACCGACGCTGCGAGCCTGCCAAACACCCCCGACAGCGCTCTTTCCCTTGCAGCGCCCTGCCTCTCTTTTCTGTCCTTTCCTTCCGCATCTCCTACTCTCACCACAGTCACTCGTTTCAGACGCAGCCACGGCCGTCATAATAATCAGCACCCTCAAGCAGGCACCGCCAAGGGCCTCAGCTTAACAAACGCTCCGCTCCGGCTGCTCCTGCGCCCGTCGACGCCAATCGGGGACGCGACAGACCACCACCACGCGGGAAGTACCTGCCTGAGCCAATAATCCCGCCCATTCCCGTTGCGGCCGGCATGCCAGCGGCCACCTCCTGCTGCTTCTAGTCCCCAACACGCAACAACTCTCGCCCATCACACGCATATTCTTTCGACGCTTTCGCCTCGCCGTCGCCCCGCCGCTCGCTGGCCATGCTGAGGGACTGCTTCAGCAAGCTGCTGGCGTCGCGCGCCGGCAAGCTCACCCTCTCGCTCCTACTCGCTTCACCCGCCCTAATCCCAGGAACCAGCGCCTTCACCTTCACGCCCGTTCCCTCTCCTAATCTCAACCTCGGCGACCTCGGCCGTGTCGCGTTCGCTGGCGACTTCGATGCGATATCGCTCTATCAATGGGAAGGCCAGAATACCAATCTGACGGGGACCAATGCCGGGCTTTTCTCGCGCTTTCCGAATGGCTTGTTTGCGCAGATACAACCGACTGATGGCGACATTCTGGCCATGTGCGCCTACCAAGACCCCGGCGGTGATCTCAAGGGCATCGTCTTTGGCGGGAACTTCACCGGTGTCGACGGTGTACGGACGCCTGGAGGTGTCGCGGTGCTCAATTCTACCGATGGAACCGTGTCTCCGGTCGAAGGCCTCAATGGGACGGTGAACGCATTGTACTGCGACAAAACACGCGGCCAGGTGTACGTTGGAGGACTCTTTACGGGCGGCAATTCCAGCAACGCCATCATCTGGAAGGATGCGTGGAGTAACATGCCGTTCCAGGGCTTCAATGGTCAGGTCAATTCCATCACGGAGGTCAACGGAAAGATTGTCTTCGGAGGCCAGTTTTCCGGCTTGCAGGGAAAGTCGAATGGGACGGCTCAGAATAACACGCAGGTCCTCCCAATTGGATCTGCCACCATCCAGTCGCAAACAAGCTCAGGGCGGCCCGGCTTGGACGATCCTCATAATATCGTTTGCAAGGACGACCAGAATACCGAGGGTCCAGGATCTACGTGGCTGTTGGCCGATAATTCGCCCGGTTTTTGGCGTGCCGACTTTGGCTTCGGATTCAACCCCACCAAATTGCGATTGCACAATACCAAGTTTGAAGGCCGTGGGACCAAGGAATTCCGGTTCTCTCGGCTGCCGGACGGAGGCATCATGAACTTCACGTTCGCTGATCCCACGACTGGAGAGCAGCGATTCTGTGACGCTAAGTGTCCGCTGCCCGAAGGCAATACAACCGCGCAAGAGTTCTTCTTCGTCAACTCGGTAGGCATGAATGGCTTCCAGATCGATATCTCCCAGTGGTATGGAGCTGGTGGCGGTCTTGACGGGATCGAGCTCTCTCAGAATGGTAAGCACGCTGTCAAATCCAGCGATGGTGCGCTCGCTGACTTATTCAGATATCTATACGTATGCTATTGCTGAATTCAATGAGCCCAAGTGCGGCGGAGCCACTACCGGCGCCACTGCGACTCAGACCGGGCCCTGGGTCGTCACGCCTTCGCACGACAGTCAATCGGAATATCTAACGGCGACTCTTCAAGGAGACCAGATCAGTCCTAACACCAGTGTCGTTTTCCAGCCAGATATCAAGCAATCGGGCCAATACACCATTTCGGTCTTTACCCCAGGATGCCGTGGCGATGGAACATGTGCAACCCGAGGCAGGGTGAATATCACTGGATCAGTGGCTCCATCAAGCACTGACGCACCCCCGAGTGCCGTGATCTTCCAAACGAACGAGTTCGACAAGTACGACGAGATCTACAAAGGATATGTCGAAGCCACGGACGGCTTCCGTCCTTCGATTACGTTGGCGCCGGCGGCCGACGCCAACCCTCCTGGCGGTGTTTTGACCGTAGTAGCGCAAAGGATCCGCTTCAAGCTTGATACTCCCACGGCCGGGGGTCTCAACGGACTCTTCGAATACGACCCTGACCAACAACAAGTCCCGCAGGATTTCACCAAGTCGGTCATCGATGCTGCTGGGTTAAGTCTCAACCCCGAGGAAAAGGCGATCATCTCCTCCCTCGCCACTTCCAATGATCGTCTTTACGTTGGTGGCAATTTCTCAGCCAATGGACGCAACAACATCTTCGCCGTGGATAAGGATGCCTCAAACGCCACCTCATTGACAGGTGGAGGGTTGAACAGCCAGGTCATGACGATCTTCCAAAATGGATCCACCATATATGTCGGCGGCAATTTCACGAACACCAACGATAACAGCACGCCTGGGCTCAACGGTGTCGCCATGTACAGCAACGACAAGTGGACTCCCCTCGGTGCTGGCGTCAACGGCGTTGTGACGCACATCGTCCCTTTCGCCCTCAACGTTACCGGAAACACACCAGAAGACGTCCTGGCGCTTAGCGGTGTCTTCGACCAGATCAATAGCTTCGACAAGAACGCAGCCTTTGCTGTCGAAAACTTCGCCATATGGGTTCCGTCACAGAACAACTGGCTTGCGAACTTGAACTTCAAGGGTCTCTCGGTCTCGGGCAGCATGATGTCATTCGTGGACATTCCGAACGCGGATCGGTTGTTTGGTGGCCTAATCTTCTCGCAGTCACTCGGCGCAAGTGGAGCAGCCGTTCTCCAAAGCGGGAACAACGAGGCTTTAGAGAGCTTTGCTTCCTCGATCAAGGCTCAGCAACAACAGAGTTCTTTGAGCAAGCGATCCCTGACGGACAGCCATAACCTGACTACGACTGGTATCGTCACTGCTACATTCTACAAAGATGGTGGCAACAACAAGACGATCCTGGCTGGGCACTTCGCGGCGACTGGAACTGATGGGCAGAACATCACCAATGTCCTGATCATTGATGGCAATGACAAAGATAAAATTACGGGTTTCGGCGAAGGAGTGGATGCTAATTCGACTTTCGCCGCCGTCGCCGTTCTCGACAATATTCTTTACGCTGGTGGTGTGGTCTCCGGCCGAATCGACAACAACCGGGTCGCCGGTGTCGTGGCGTACGATCTCGGCGGAGGGAAATTCGCAAGCACTCAACCTCCTGCACTACAAGGGACGGATGTCCTCGTCAATGCTATTGCCCCAAGGCCCAAATCAAAGGACGTCTTTGTGGCAGGCCGATTTGCGTCTGCTGGATCGTTGCCTTGCGACGGCCTCTGCATTTGGAGTACTGATCGCAACCAGTGGAACCCTCCTGGTGGTGATATCTCCGGCACCGTTTCGTCATTGACATGGATGTCAGATACGAAGCTCCTGATTGCCGGCAACGTCACCGTCAACAACAATGAGACCAAAGTATTTACATACGATACCACCAACAGCCAGTTCCAGGGGATTGCTGGCGCAAAAGATCTACCGGGCCCAGTGACCGCGCTCTGCCCGACTAATCAAGATAGTTCCCAATTCTGGGCAGCAGGCCAGGCTGGTGATAGCAGTGCGTTCCTCCAAAAGTTCGACGGCACGAAGTTCCTTCCCGTCAATGATCTCTTTGGGCCAAATACAACCATCCGTGGCATGCAAGCGCTTCCCCTGTCGAAGAATCACGACAAGTCCGATCTTCTCGACCAGAATCAGGACCTGCTGCTGCTTGGACAAATCGCTACGACGCAGTACGGCGTTGTGTCCGCAGCATTGTTCAACGGTACCACATTGACGCCATTCCTCGTGTCTACAACTGCGCAGAACACCCAGGGAAGTCTATCACAGGTCTTTGTCGAGAACCCTGACAAATTCTTCACCAGTGGTGGTAAGTTCCCCCTCCCATCCCCTAATATTACGTTTCCTTAACGAATTTTCACAGGCAAGAAACTCGCCGTCGGCTTTATCGTCCTCATTGCCCTTGCAATCGCCCTCGCGCTCACCTTCCTCCTCGTCGTCGCCGGCATCCTCCTCGAATACTACCGCAAGAAGGCGCAGGGTTACTCGCCCGCGCCGCAGAGCTATACGGATCGTATGGGGAATGTGGGCCGCGTGCCGCCTGAGCAGCTCTTCGGAACCTTGTCAGGTCCAAGGGCGCCGGCTATATGAGCAGCGCAAGCGCTGCAGAAGAGCTGATCTGAACGATATGTACAAAGCTGCATAACGGATGACGAAAAGAGTCACGGCCACGGTCCTACCTCACACAAACTACTTCGCTTCTCGTCGATCCTTTACGACGGACACACCACAGTCCTGTTTATACCCCCACCACCATTAGAGCGGCTTCTCCGCAGCTTTTGTCGCCATCTTAGCGGTCTTTGCATGGCTGGCGTTTCATCTTCTTCGGATGCCTCTTCCGGCGATGGAGGTTTTTTTCTTCAAAAAGCATCTACGGTATGTTTTTCTTCTTTTATCTTCTTTCCCTTCGCCAGAGCAGCTTCCCACTGCGACGGCCCTTTGCCCCATTCAATTGCATGCTGCCAACTGCCTTCTACCTACTGTGAACGTGATGGAGGGAATAATGGTGTGAGAAAATGGGGGTTCTGCGCTGGCAGGGGGAAGCGTCAGCATCAGTATCTGGAGCAAAGAGTTGTCCATGCTTGGGTGCAATAGGGAGCGGAACTATGGCGAGGCTTTGTTTGGCGGCTTCTTTTACTGGTCTTCTTTTGCTTGATACCACGAGGTGACATTGCTCCCTCCCCTTTTTTTCTATTTTCTTTGGGTGCGAGAGGTTGGAATGGTGTGTGGGCTAGGGCTGTTTACCGGTCATAATTTTTCTTCTTCTTTTTTCCCTTGCGCTGGTGCGATTTGTGTGCGTGTATAAGAACGTGTAATGTGTACTTCCTACTGGTGAGGGGGTGTAATGAGTAAGGAGAGAGGGGAGATAGACGGGCTGGGTTCCGTCCGATGTGGGGTGGGGTGGAAGGCGTTTGTATATGTAGGATGGGGCATTGGAGAGGGGAGGTGGAAGGATGTAAACGGTGGAAGAAGAAGGGCGATGCAGACAGATGGAAGGAGTATGTATTTAGTTGTCAATAAGAAAGGGGTTCAAAACACATGTGTTCTCTGTGATATGTACAGTGCGTTCTTGCTCTCCCGGACCCGTGTATACAGTCACGCAAATATTTAGCAAGTCAAGATACGAGGGAGGAAGAGGAGTGACATGGGTGGAGATAGGGTGTCTAGAGCTGTAGCCCAAACAATGGCCTGGGTCGTTCGATGCGCGACATTTGTCAGGCTCCAAAGCAGGCAATCAGCGAACATTGTTGCCAAGCAACCTGCAGCAAATATTAAAAGTCGGTGGGAGAGGGACGTTGGGGTCCTGTGTAGCTCACGCGGGGTCGGTCCAAAGCCCATTATGCAGGGTATTGGGGTAGAAATGCGCTGACAATCGATAATAATCGAGTAAGCAACCCGGCTGGAAAGATGACCGCCTGCGTCTCTATGGGACGTTTAGCGAATAGGGAAGTGACGTATGGAAGCAGTGGCTTAGTCAACTATGTGCGACCGTGAATTGATTGAATAGGCAGCTGCGAGGCACAGCTCTTCCATAAATACAGGTGCGGGGTCACAGCCTGCTCGCCATCTCACGAGCAACCCATCTTCCGTTCATCTCACGTTTGTCACTCCAATGCCATCCATATGCGACGCGTGCCGAAGGGTCTTAGAGGAGATCCAGAAACAGCCCATCCACCATAACTCGGAACAGATCGACCACCACGCCAGCTTTGAGAACTTCCAAAGCGCCGTCAAGAATGGCTGTCTTATCTGCAAACGGGTTAACACCGAGGATTATCAGTTACCGACCGTCGTGGAAGTGACATGGGACCACTCCTCGTCTGAAAATGTCCTTGATTTATGGTTTTGGTGGAAAAGGACAGAAAGTCTCTCCTCTATGCGTAATTTGATCTTCAGACCAGTCGATCCCGAGAAAGACTGCCTACGAGTACCTGGTTACCGATCCAGCAATGTTGTGGGAGATGCAGGTGCGATGGTCCTGGCGCGCCACTGGATCCGGACGTGTGAGGAGCATCACACCTTGTGCAAACGTTCACCGGTCAAAGACTGTCCGAACTGGCGCCCAACACGCCTAATCTACGTCGGTGTGGGTGATTCGCAACTGCGACTCATCCATGGAAAGGATCTTTCAGATGAAATCGAATATGCCACCCTGTCTCATTGTTGGGGAAAGCTGGAAAAAAGACTTGTCTTGACCGAAGCCAACATTGGCGATTGGACCACGAGACTCCCATCCTTGGACGGATGGAAAACATTTGCCGACGCAGTGGTCGTTGCCCGGAACTTAGGCTTCTCCTACATCTGGATTGATTCCTTGTGTATCATCCAGGACTCTGCCAACGACTGGCGACGAGAATGCCCTCTTATGTGCAATGTGTACCGGAGGTCTAGCTGCAACATAGCCGCCACTTCTGCCGAGGACGACACGAAAGGCTGCTTCTGGAATCGCGATACTGACATAGATCTCCCATTGCGGATCCACTTCGGGAACTCGATGAACCCTACCGATATAGAAAAGACTATGGTCACCGTCCACGGGGGTAAAGAATCACCACTTTTCGGAGCGTACGAAATCTACGATGCCAGAAAGTCATGGCTCTGCGACGTCCAGTATTCCGTCCTCAACAGGCGAGGTTGGGTCTTACAAGAGCGTATGATTGCTCCGCGCGTACTAAACTTCACCAAGAATCAAATGTACTGGGAGTGTGATGAGCTGCAAGCATCTGAATCGCATCCGTACGGCGGCCTCCCACCCGAAGATACAGACTCCACCTTCAAGTCTCTGAATCCATTCCACCTCTCTAGCCTAGCTTTGGAGGATTGCCAAAAACGCGCTTTCTACCTCTGGAATGAAGTAGTAGAAACCTACTCAAGCGGCGGTCTGACAAAAGCAAGCGACAAGCTCGTTGCCATCTCCGCAATTGCGCGAGAGCTGCAGCCCTATCTTGGGTGTCGCTATATTGCCGGACTTTGGGAAAGAGATCTCGTGTGGCAGCTCACGTGGAGATGCTCGCAGAGGATGGAGAGAGGCTCGGGACGAGATGTATATCTTGCGCCAAGTTGGTCGTGGGCTTCTATTGATGGATGCATAGAGACGTTGGTCAACCTTCCCAGCAATAAAGATGGCCATGGAACAGTGTGGCAGGCCTTGGTCGAAGTCATAGACGTAAATGTGGAACTCGAAACCGATGATCCCATGGGTCAGGTCAAGTCTGGGTTTCTGAAGCTCATTGGCAAGCTTCTGCAAGTTTTGCAAGTTAAAACAGGAGGATTGATGGTAATTGCAGGTAGCCATTGGGAGTTTTTTGGTTGGAATGATGATTGTCGTCACGTTTTGGGTCCTGCGAGTCCGATGAGCTTGTGGTGCCTACCGGTCAGTCTAACATTTTCGGCATGTTTCACAGAAGTCCACAACTTTGAGGGCATTTTACTAGAGCGGGTGGGGACAGAGGAGCTTTATCGTCGCGTTGGCTACTTTTGTTCTATTCATAGTTCTACAAAGTCACGGAGTTTCGCTAAGGATCCTGTTGTGAGGGCAGCTGGTGTTGAATGGGACAGCGAGGCCGGACGTTTGATACTGAAGCCCGAGGCTTCCGAGCTGCAGACTATCATCATCATCTGATAGGAAAGACCCGCTCAGCCTGTAATCACAGCAACGTCAAGGTCTATTCAAGGCTCGTTTCTTAGCCAGCTCGATAGAGGCAGATTTCACCATGCAAACTCGATCATTACACCACACAGACAAGGCCTTTGATTCGTTTAGCTAAAACATCTCCTTAAGAAGCTTCAGAAACACGAATTTCATATATGTTCGCGCACTCGAGACCCAGAATCGAGAGAACTTCATCCAATCGAATCGTTCTCCCCGTTTGTCTAGCTCTCAATGCGCTCAATCAAGAATCCTCCCAACTTGACCGCTGCGCCTCTCGCAGGAAAAATAAAGTCAGACAGAGGATCTCATAGAGACAGAGAAGGGTAATATGTTAGCATCCTGAGTGTACTTGGGGCTAATTGCTCCTCCCAAGCCTCACGCGTGCGTAACGACATTGCCAATTTTTCAGTTCGTCCACTACCATCTCCCGACAACAGTCCAAATTTAGAATCCACAAGCGATGTGTGCCCAACTTTATGTCGCCAGTGTGGTACAAAGTGCTGAATCAATGCCCATCTAATTGCGTGCCACCCAACCGAACCGATCAACACGCACACATCTGCACTAATAACGGGCTTCGTCATCGACTCGAACGGTGCCGGGCGAGCTCGGTGGTGGGGGATGCGGCAGTGCGGGTACAGCACAGGGGCAGTTTGCTTTAGGGTCGCCCGTCACGCCCGTGACGCATCCTATCGAAAAGTTGCCCTATTGTCAAGCAGCCACTCCGAATGGAAAAGTCCCCCAGGGGGACCGTGACAGCAATCGCTAAACATAGGCAACGAGCAATAACCCCTTGACCGAAATCACGGAAGTTCCAATATGTAGATCATGCTTCAAGGGAGGGCACCGGTTGCTTTTGTGAATTAGAATTCCTTTAACGTCGAGTATCGAATCCATCGTCGCGACCTAGCCATCAAACTCACTGCCCCAACGACCTTGCTTCCCTCCAGCACACACGTTAGCCTCTTTTCCAGAGCTGCCCAAAAAAGTTCTCATTCACAAAAGGGACTAATTCACGTATACCTCACGTATAGTTTAACTCAACACGGAGACGTTGAATCCAATGACTCCTTCCGCTTTAAAGTCTTGCTCAGCCCCTGCTGGGACTGGCATACCTGTTTTTCTGTGGGCCTGGTTACTTGAACACGTCGAGAAGTAGATATATAGTTCTAGATACCAGACTTTGAACAGACATTTAACAGAAACGAACGCTACAGCACGTTAACAAAAAGATGATAGGTATGCGTTCGCCTACTTCGCTCGTTGTTAACGACTGAAGACTGAAGAGAGTGATAGAGTAAGACCATGCATTCAAGGACCGCCTGGAACATGATATAGGGGTGAGCTACAAGACCAATCCCCTGATTGATTGCTTGCTATCAGTCAACCAAAGACACGCAGCCAATACTCACTAATATCCAGACCACATCAAAAGCAGCACATCACTCCCAGCAAGAGCAGGGCACACATTTAGTCTTGATAATAATATACTACTACCACCCATCCCACCACACCCTACATCACCCCCTCCTCCCAAAAAC
>JAFHBV010000060.1:0-113121 GCA_019022785.1 Pseudomonodictys pantanalensis
CCTCCTCCCCATCCCCATCTGCATCTTTCTTTCCCCCTTGGCCACCCTCGCCAACCCTCCTCTTGACAGCCTCCACATCAATGAAATTCAACCCCCACCCCAACAACCTCACCCTAACATTCTCTTCCCCCATCTCTTGCTCCCCATCTCCCTGCCCCACACTCGGCGGCGGCACATCTCGATGCACAACCTTCCCTGTCTCACTACTCACAATGTCCGTGTACCCATCGCTCCAACTCACCGCAATCGCCAAGCCATTGTAGCTCCAGCAAATGGCATCCACGGTGTCGTCCTCGCTCTTTCTTTTCAGGCCAAAGGCCCGTTGGCCGTTGATTCGGTAGACATCTAAGTTTTCTTCCGAAGTTACTACCGCGATGAGGTCCATGGTTGGGCAGTAGGAGATGAGATGGGGGTGGATGGGGTGGAAGAGGATTTTTTCGGATTGTTGGAGGAGCTTGCGCTCCTTGGTGGACGCCATGGTGGGCAGGGGAGAATTGTTTTTAGGATAGGCCGGAAGGCCGATATGGGTGGTGAGTTAATGTGGTGTTTGGAGAGCGTTGTCGAGGTAGGCGCGAGCAGAAGCCTAGATTCGGCCTAGCGCGATTCACGTAGTCACGCCGCGCAGGCCTTGGGTAGACTTGGAGGCCAGGCTGCAAGGGAAAAAGCCAGTACAAGGAGCCCCGGCGGTATTACGGGTGGTTTGCCTATTCGACAGCTCTCTCGGTCATCCTCTGGACAGACACAAAACTAAAGAGCCTCCCCAAGCCTTCTCACCACCAACATACACATTAAATTCCCATTCAGATATTCCATTTCATTCCCTAAGTAACAGTCGCAGACCCTTTCTCTGCGACCATATCACCCTCTAGGGTATACCATAATCGAGAACCGTACAAATACAGTAGGCAGCGCCCTATGCGGACAAGACCCTCTTCATCCCTTTCATACAACCCAACCCACATAGCCATCAAAACGCCGCGTGTGCTCAAAAAACCCAACCCATAGCCCAAGAAGCGCGTAGCCAGAACAAGGTCGCGCGATGCAGAACCGAAAAAGAGTCGTACCGTCCAACGCCTTCCCGCGCAGCCAGCGTGCGGTACTCCCATCGTGTATCCCCGAGGCAGTAATGCTGGTATGTACAAGCGCCTCTCTCTTCCTTCTTGCTCCAAGCCGCGATGTGGCACGCTCACCGCTCCGCTCCCTTAGAGCTCGCCCGCACCGACTCCTTCTGCACCCTCCCACCACTCGACCGCCCATTCTGCAAGCGCTCCTCCTCATCAAAGCTCGTCCTCTTCCCCCCCACATCCCCCTCATCGCTATCCTCGGCCAGATCCCCTAGTTCAAACTGATTCTCCACATCGTAATCATGCAGCATGCCCCTCCTCTCGCTCAGACTATGCCGGCCGTTTGTGCTCTGCCCGAGGAACGGACTCCTGTAACCGCCAGTATCCGTGCTCCTGCGGCTCTGCATGCTGCGGCGCGTGGGGAAGCCCGAGATGCCGTCGGTCGGGGCGGCGTCGTTGAAGGCGTTGCCGATGGTGCGGGAGCCGTCAGGGTCTTCGCGCGAGAGGTTGAGCAGGTAGACGCCCGAGAAGATGACGAGGAAGCCGCAGAGGAGCGAGATTGTGTTTACGGCCGAGGTGGTGTTGAAGCCGCGGAAGAGGAGGAAGGAGGCGATGAGGGTGCAGGTTGTGAAGGTTACGTAGTAGAGGGGGTTGACGCTGTTGTGAATTTAGCTCTAGATCCAGGAGTTAGCGATCGGGGGATTCTTACATGTTGGTGGAGAACTGGCTGAGTGCCTTATTGAAGTAGTTCATCTGTGTGAGGATGCAACCTGCTATCATAATGATGAAGACATATGTGGATGGATGCGTGAACTGGTTCTTGCCCGCGAATGTCATCTTGAGCGCAATACCGAAGGCCTTGATAGCCATGATGGAGACGGAGCCAGTGGTGGAGCAGATGGAGAGGTAGATGAGCGGGTTCTTGCGGCCGTGCTTGGGGGCAATCTTGTAGATCATGAAGACGGAGAAGACGGCGACGAAGAGGCAGTAGAAGAGGAAGCCTGTGATGCAGATAAGCACATACAACATCGCCGTCTGGAGGTGCTTGAAAACGAACCTGGCTGGATGGCATAGTGTAAAAGCGTGTCGATCGAGTCCACCTCCTCGTCAGGCGGGGCATGGAGCACGATGATGACGGAGCCTATCAGACATATCGCGCAGCCAATCTTGCCTAGCACTCCAAGGTGTTCCTTCAGGAAATATGATCCCAGGACGGCGCTGAGCCGCGTTAGCGGAAGGTATTCGCAGTTTGTAAAATTGGGACGTACCCAATCAGCACTGACAGAGCTCCCAGAGGAGTCACGAGAATGGCAGGCGCAAACGCATAAGCGGCGAAGTTGAAAATTTCTCCCAACACCACTGCATTTTGTTAGCCCTCAGTCCTTGTGATGCGCCGATGACTGCGCTCACTTGTAGTCATGCCAGTCCACCATGTGGGATTCTGCAGGTATGAAAACCCATCACCGTCGAAGCCATGCTTTTCAGCCGAAGCGTTGAGGCCCTATACGACCACTGTATTAGCCAATTTGTCCGCAGCAGGCGTTGTGTAGCATCGAGGGAGGGCATGGAGAGAGGAGGCATATGCGCGCAGCAACGGACCTTTTTCGTTATGACGAAGCTCGTACCTAATAGCAGACTTGTCAGTCTCAATACCGTGAACTCCAGATCAAAAAAGACATACCGATTGCCAGCGACGAGGAAACAGCCAATATGAGGCCGATATATCTGTCTCGATCAGCACGCAAGCCCTTCTCCAGCTGCGCCCAGCGCACAAGCGACATACTTGTCTTCAACCATGATGCCACCCACAGGCCCTTCGTCGGCCCTCTTCTCTCCTTCTCAAAACAATAATTGTGCTTGTGCTTGTGCGTGCGGAGCGGTGCTTGTGTGGCAGCGACTCGGGCTAGGGCTAGGGCGCTACGTCGATTATCGATAGTGGATGGGAGTGGTGTGTGGTTGAAGCCTCGGCGAAGGCGCGATGCGACAGGTACCCGCCAACGGCAGCGCAACGTGTGCACGACTGCAAAAAGTGGAGCGGCAGCGACGACGGCAGTCTGGTGGTCTGCACGCTCCCAGGCACAGAATCGGTTCGTGTTTCACCAAACGCCTGACGACGAGCGCGATCAGACGGCGTGGAGCGAGCGGACAGGGCGTCGAAACGGGAGTGCGAGTAGCGACCGACTGGGCAGCGCGGGTAAAGGGTGCGCGTGAAGGGACTGTATGACTTCTGCGACGACGCGCTTCAGGCACGATGCGGAGCGAAGGCAAACGAGAGATGGCGAGGGCTGCGAGGGCTGCGAGGGCTGCGAGGAGGTGACCAAGTCGAAAGCAAGCACCATCAGCCTGCGGTGGCGTGCCGCGCTGTTTTCCGATGCTGCTAGGGACGATATCGACGCAGCGGTTTCACGGGCCAGCTCCATGTGCACGGCGCAGGGGCGACTTTAGCGTCCTTCCGCGTCCTATTTTCGACCCTTGCAAATGCTGATCCTCAACGCCGCCAGCCTCCTTCGCCTCAGCTTGTCTTCTTCCAGCTAGCTACGCACAATACTCCATCGAGAACTGCCTGGACAGCTCGCAGCAACTAGCCAGCTTACAGAGGATAACGTGGCCCGAGTCGGCTCAACGGTGCTACCTTGAATCGTTTTCTAACGACGACCCGGGTGTGGCAGGCGGTTTCAGGAACCACAGCTCGTGCTATCTTTCGCCATCTTTTTCGGACACGCTCCATAGCCTCCAAGAGGTGGACGATTTGTAGAGGACAACAAGGTCAAAGTTCAGTCAACCTGCTACCTCGACCTAGAGCTAGCTATTCGAGCCGAGTTTTCTTGTAACGCCAATACCTGAGTGCAGGCTACATTTCTCAGCTACTGTGCCTTTGAGACACCCATGTATACCGTTGCAATGGCATCACGCTACCTTTTTGACACCTTGGCTGCGCAGGAAAAATATGGGGTTGCTGCACCTTACGCGGGCCCACCCTCACTTCCGGAAGTTCATCCACGCAGCACGCTTACGCACACATTTAGTTTCAACGACTTTTGAGGCTGAGCAACTACAATACGGGCGCCCCTCGGCCGCTACAAGCTCCAGCGATGGGGAAGGCGGACACAGTTTCCTTAGCAGTCTTGACCCCCAAGTACTCCCAAATCCTCCAACACCCAACAACCGTTCTCCAGTAACAGTCCGATGATGCTCCGTGTGCCAAATAACGCCGTGCTCCATCCCATGTTGGCGGCCTGGACTTACTGGGTATCAAATGCCGTAGCGCAGTCCAGGCCCACGTTGTTGCCCGACCCCGAACTAAAATCCTCCGAACATGCTGACTGCATGCCCCGGCGAACCGCAAAAAAAACCCCGTAAACACCTTCCATACTGTAGAAAAACCTCCATTACCTCAAGCCTCCCATCCCCTTTGAAGAAACGCCCATTCACCCATCCCCCAAGAAACGCTTTCCAGCAAGCAAAAGTAGAGTACATGAAGGGAAGCCCGTGGCAAGCAGGCACATAGCAGTGGCAGGTGGCAGCAGCGGATTTCATCATCAATCACACGTACCTTTTGGTAAGGACCATGCAGTCCAAAGTCCCACGGAGGGTGCGTAAAGTGTTGCTGATCCAAAGGCGGCCCGGGACCAGTCTTTTGCGGTTATCACTGTGGTTAGCATCCAGGCCGGGATATACAAGCCACTGTGGGCTGATGATCCGAAGGGAGGGGTATCTAAAGTGCCGGTAGTTGTTGAAAGAATTACAAAAAGGGTAGGTAGGTTAGTCAGGGTGAAAGAATCGTACTGGGGGAGGACGGGCGTAGTCTACACCCGCGGTCGCTTCGCGTCTGCGTGATAGGAAGTCAGCATAGCTGTGATGGGTTCGGAGGCGCTTGTGCGACAGACCTGTTGAGTCGGTTGCGTCACCCTCATTGCCAACTTCGTCAATCGTTCTCTTCTGTCCTTGGGGGGACGAAACTTGGAGCTCGGTAGACGAGACAGCGATGGGGTCGGCAGCCGCAGCCGCGTCGACCGGGGCTTGAGCGTCCGCGCCGTCCTCATCCTCGTACGTGATCAAATCCTCTTGAGCGGTGTCATCTTCCTCAAGGAGCTGGGTTTCAGTGGCGAAATCACCTTCATTGTCGAAATCCAGAAAGTCGCCGGCTCCAGTGAGGACATCATCTATAGCGGTCGTTCCGGAATCTTGGTGGTTGTCCTCCTCAGATGCCAGGGTAAAGGTGAAGTTTTCTTCTTGTGCAACGGCTTGGGCACCGGACTCATCATGGTAGTTAGCATTCTCGTCGTAGGCCTGCGCTTGATGGCGCGCCTCCACTTCTTGAGCGCCCTCGTAGAACTCGGCCTCGCGGTCTTCCTCCTGATTCTCGTCCAACTCTTCTCCGAAATCTTCTCCTGTCCACTCATGCTCATACGCTTCGTCACCGCGGGATTGTGTAGGGTCGTCGGCCAGCGCGTAGTCGAGATCTTGAGTAACATTCTCTTCCCGTTCGGCAAAGTCGGCTTGGTTAGTGTTGCTTCCGCCGGGGCTTAAGGGATGGGCATCGTTACCACCTACGGGACCTGGTGAGGGACTCTTTTGATCGGGCTGGCTGACACCCACATCCGGCTCTTCCACCTCTTCGTCACTGTAGTCGAGATCATCTTCTTCCTGAGGGGGTGGTTCCACGGCTGCATCACCGCCAATATGCAAATCGAAGTCGGCATCAGCTGCATCGTCTGCATCGCCAGGTCCTTCCTCGGGATTTGCCAAAGTTTCCGAAGACGGGGCGTTGGGAGTATGATGAACAGAGCGTGCGTGCGGTGACGCAACTGGAGAATGTTCGCTCTTCTCCTGCTGCCGCATGATGTCTTGTGTTGCTTCTTCTGCTACAATGATGGTTCCGTCCTGCTCTTCCTCATTTTCGGTGCCTAGCTCCTGCTCGCCGCCAGCCTTTTCGGCTACCGCCGCATTGGTGGACTGATTCTCATGCGTCTCTGCTTCGGTGTCATCCCCTTCCTCGCCTTCATACTCTGTGGGCTCCTGTGACATGTGCGCAGTAAAGACGGTCGCTCCAGCGTCAATTGCCTTCTCCAGAGCAGCAAATCCAATACCTTCATTGACAGCGTTGTTGAGTGCTGCCAGCATTGATGCGATACGGGGCCTGTATATAAGAGTAACATAGAATGACTCGGGATCAGTAATACCATCTTGGGCATGTAGCTGCAGGTACAGTTCAAGAAGACTGTCCAACGAAATGAGGGCGCACGTGCTATGATCTTGGTAGAGTTCCATCGATCGGAAGTTATCAACGCGAAAGCCGAGTTCGATGTCTTCTGTGACGTTGGGCCCGAGGATGGGTCTACAGGCATTCAGTAGGTCGCAAATGGGCTTGCTGGCGAGAGCCTCATCTTCAAGAAGCCAATCCCCGCTGCCCTCAAAATCGTGACATTTGAAGAGCCAAAACTCAGTGCCATCATAGCTGACCGTGATCGGGTAGAGGTGGTCCGTTGCAGTATTGTTACCAGCTTCAGGGCGGTCAAGAGCGTCATCCACGGCTTCCAGATGCTCCGAGTGATCATCGGGACCAGGTGATATATACTCGACCTTGTCTTGGCGTGTGTCCGTGGTGGAGACGTTCTCCTCGTACGCATCCTCGGGCTCTAATGGCAACTGTTCCCCGTGGTCTTCTGTTACTGGAGCCGGAGTCGCCGAAGCGGCTCTACTTCCAACATTCGATGGCTCAGTATACGATTCGGCCTGGTCGTAGGAAGCCTCGTCCACCTGCTCAGCAGTGTGTTGCTGATAGCCAGCTTCTTCATACTGCTGATCTGTACGTGCGTGCTCAGATGGCATATCTTGGGAGGTGGGTGCGTGGTGGGATGGCGTTTGTACGTTGTTATGCTGGGTCGGAGTAGAGGCAGCGTTCCCAGATTCATGAGTGTCCGGTCCTCCACCGCTATCGCCCCACATTGGCGCTTGCTGGACCTCGTCTTCCTCATCGGAGTAATCTAGGAGGTCTTCATCAACAGCTGCGAGTGGAGCATCCACAGCGCTAGCGGCACCGTGTTGATCTGCGCTCGACTGGTTCGCATCATCATACTGGATGGTATCATCTTCGATAAGATGCTCATTATCCGCCATGAAGTCATCGTGGTCTCCCGAAACGGTCTGGCCATCGGCATCTGATGCTGCGTCAAGGAGAGACACGTCGTCATCCTGGCGGCCAACGGACTGCATATCCTCGACATCCAGATCCAAGTCGACATCTACGTCGCTGAAGCCACCATTCGCATCCCGGTCTGAGCGCACAAGGTCCATGGCATCGGCAGGGGTGACTTGGACACCAGGAGCAAGTCGAGCGAAATAAGCCATGGTTGTGGTTTGTAGTGTGTAGCTTGCACCGTGGCGACCGTTGAGCACAACCGGCACTGGGAGTGTTTTGTGTTTGTAGGTGTGTGGGTGGTGAACAAGAGCGTGGCGCGTGGCCGACAGGGCGTCGTGTGGGTGGTGGCAGGTGTGGAGTCACCGACGAGGTTACTAGTAAAAGAAGTGGTAGAGCTCGAACTCAAGGCGTACTAAGCCATGCGCACCGAGGAGCGAGTCGCCAGCACGTTGCGATGTGAAGTCGAGGGAGGTGAGGGAGAACAAAGAACAAGACAGAATCGAGATGCGGGTGTCGCGACCCCTCGAAAGCGGAAGTCGCAGGTACCCGCGCCGCGAGTGGGATGACGGCGCAGGGTGTTGGCAGGATTGGAAGGTAATCGAAGGCAACCTAGTGCCTACAAGACGTTGTTTACTTACAGAGCGAGGTAGAAGTAAACAGAGTTGTCGCGTTTGATGCGGAGGAGATGAAGTGGAGCTTCGCGAAGATATAAAGTGAAGGGGGAGGCAAACGCCAAGCCATGGATCACGTGTCGTAATTAACACCTGGACTTCGCGAGCACCAAGCCAGGTGAGGGAATCGCCAACTGCGCTGTGCAACGCTTTCGGGTGCTCCCCAGACTCCCAGGACTTTTCAATCACCCGCTTACGACTCGTCCCGACTCCCGCAAAGAGGGAATCCCCGCTCAATTAGAATCAGTTGGGGTAGCTGCGAAATTCCACTGTGGACAGTTCCCCTCCATCACCCCTCGGCCCTGGGCTCAGGCATAAGCTCCACGTACCCACTGCTAGTGCGAGTCGCATTCTCGAAATTGAGTCCTATACAGACTCTCCTGACAATTCACATTCAAAATGGTGAGTGCACCTCGTGCTCCGCCCTTCTGGTGCTTCCCGAGCTTCCTGCTGACCCTCCCCAGGTCGTCCTCGCAGCTTCAATATGCACCCGCGGCGGGAAAGCCGTCCTCTCCCGCCAGTTCCGCGAAATGCAGCGCTCCCGCATCGAAGCCCTCCTCGCCTCCTTCCCCAAGCTCGCCGACGGTGCCTCGCAACATACCACAGTGGAGCAGGACAATGTGCGCTATGTCTACCAGCCGCTAGACGAGCTCTACATGGTGCTCATCACAAACCTGCAATCCAACATCCTCCAAGACATCAACAGCTTGCACCTCTTCGCCCAGGTCGTCTCCTCGATATGCAAGTCCCTCGACGAGCGCGAGATCCTGAAGAATGCATTCGAGCTGCTGTCGGCGTTCGACGAGATCGTCACGTTGGGATACCGGGAGAACCTGACCCTGACACAAATCAAGACCTTTCTGGATATGGAGAGTCATGAGGAGAGAATCCAGGAAATCATTGCACGGAACAAGGAGCTCGAGGCAAGCGAGGAGCGGAAACGCAGGGCCAAGCAGCTGGAGCTGCAGCGCAAAGAAATGTCCAGATCTTCTCGCGGCATGGGAGGCGGAATGGGCGGTGGCATGGGCAGTGGGGGTCCTCGTACACCGCAGTTCCCCTCATATACCCCCAGCGTGCCTACCACCAACGTCGCGGATACGTACGACTCGTATGAGGCAGAAAAGAAGAAGGTGAGCAAGCCGCTGGCACTGGGCAAGAAGGGAATGCAGCTCGGAAAGAAAAACAAGACGACCAATATGTTCGACCAGGTAGCTGGCGATCTACCCCCAGAAACCGAGCCTCTTGTTGCCTCTCCAAAGGCCGCACCAACCGCGCCCGCCCCCCCGAGCGCACGGCAGTCGACGTCCACAGACAGAGAAGCCGTTCACATCACCACCAATGAGTCGATAAACGCCCGCCTGGACCGCGAAGGTCTGCTCAAGTCCTTCGAAGTGAAGGGTGAGATGCAGCTCAAGATCACAGACCCTGCGTTCACACAAGTCAAGCTCGAACTGACAGAAGGCAATACTCGGGGAGCGCAGTTGATGACACATCCCAAGGTCGACAAGTCGGCCTTCCGGACGAGCAAAGCAATTCAGCTCACCGACACAAGCAAAGGCTTCCCCTCGAACATGGGCATCGGCGTCATGAAGTGGAAACTGGCACCCAAGCCCGAGGACGTGTCGGAACCGCCCATCACCTTCCGCGTCTGGGTCGAAGATTCGGGCAACATGTTCAACATCACCGTCGAATACGAGCTCACGGGCGGTGACGCACTCAAGGACGTATCCGTTTCGATCCCCTACGAAACGGACGAGCCCAACGTGTCGAGCTTCGATGCCGTGTACGAGGTCAGCGGCGACAGCCTGGAGTGGAACATTGGCGCTGTAGACGACGCGAACAGCTCAGGTAGCTTTGAATTCGAGGCGCAGGCCAGCAGTGATGCGGAGTTCTTTCCTATGCGCGTGCGATTCAGCAAGACCACGCCGTTTGTAGACGTTAGTGTAAGTCCACTATTATTTCCACCCTACTTCACCGAGGCTAACCAAGATCCAGGTATCCTCCGTGACTCTGATCTCCATGAATCAGGACATCAACTTCTCCAAGGATATCAAGTCAGTGGCGGATGTGTACGAGATTGTTTAAGAAATGGAGTTTCTACGTGCTGGGGGTGAGCATCGGAGCTAGCATAGAGCGGGGACGTTGCAAAAGCTATTTACCAATGAATGATATGAATTCAATGCACTCTGAAACCCCTCCCCCCCTTTATCTTCTCTCGATTCGCTTTGTACCCTGATTGGCGCCTTGAGTTGACTATGAAAAAATTACTCGAGCATCGCAAGTCAAGTATCGTAGATGTGCCGTCTTCGCTTCTACGCAGTGTCTCTACGGTACTGACCCCGTCTTAAGAATCTTAGTATTATTTAACTGTTTACCAATTATACGATAATAAAAGTTTCCTTCTCGTCTTTCTGAAACCACTGCAAGTACCTTTTAATATCTCTGCTAGGAAGCGTCTTGAGAAACACGCCAAGTCGCGAAAATTTCCCATTGCAGCCAGCCACCTTGCGTACCACAAGCCCAAAGAGTGTGGCATACAATCCGGTGTCGTTATTCTCACCAACTGTCCCGAATAAGAGCAAATGGACGTCGAGGGCACAACCCGGATCACCCTGGAAGTCCTTCTCCAAAGCATCCGGAATGAAGCTGATACCTGTGCGTTGTCCAGCTCGGAAACCAAGTAGGAGTGCTTCGGGATGTTCTTCAATACCTGCATCAACGGCCATCAAGGCTTTTGGATCGCCGTAGATGTTTTTCCTTGTCCACTGTGCGGCTCGTGAATGAGCGGCGAGTGTTAACGCTGCATGCCTGACCGCTCCATATATAGTCCTTTCCTCTGCGAGCGTGATGGTGCAGTCCTTCACTTCAACAGAGAACCGAATGTCCCCATCATCACTCGTGTACAACGGATCGAAATTGACTGCTCGGCTGACGGCGGCCCATGACCAAGACGGGGCCGCGACATCCGCACCAGAGAGTCGCGTCTCAAGGTCATCATCAATATGCTGCATCCGATTCCCAGCCGTCCAAAGAAGACTCACCGGCAACCCTTTCCTCCACAACCCAGCACAATACCCATCTTTCACGACCGCACCAAAACACTCTGCCATTCCTGCTATCGCCGGTAACTTATCCGTTGTAAAGCCTAGCCCCCGACTCGTAAATCCTTGAACAACTTTCATCCAATACTGCAACATTTCCTCTGGTGGATACATTCCCGCAACGAGATCGGAAACAATTTGCGAGTCGAGGCCAGACCCGTAGGCCCGGTCCAGCGGAAGCGTACTCCATCCATCGCTGTGCATGGAACCCAGTGTCGTATGACACGTGAACTGGGTTCTCAACGTCGCAAAGTCAAGCACACGCGGCGAAAGCACGCGCTCCTGGAACGTCCAGCCGCGAGTATCTAGCGGCTCCACCCATTCGTAGGTAAAAGGGAGAAGCGTCACGGAGCCCATATCGCGGCCCGAACATTGGCATGGTAAGGAGAAGATTTTTTCTGGTGATTGCGCGCCTGGCGGGGACCGCTCGGCTAGAAACCCGTCCCATACTGCCTTCGCCCGTGTCGCGGATATGGTTATCGTCGCGTTGCCGTATACGCGGGCCATGGTGCCGATTTCGATGGCTTTATCGGCGGCCGAGTCTTGGATGATGCATAGCGCATCGATCCAGATATACTCGGAGCCGAGTCGCTGGGCGACGTATATCGCGTCCTGGAGTGTTTGGGGTAGATTTGTGATATCGATTTCCAGCATGTATTGGGATAGTGTTTGGATTGTTGTTTTGAACGTTTGGTCGCCGCCCCAGCAGTAGGATAGGGCGGCGTAGGGCTTGATGGTTGCTGGGGACATTTCGCGGAGACGGCAGACGGTTTTTTGTTCAGTTTGTATGATTTGGAGTAGCCTTGTTGGGGTGAAGCTCGGATTCGGCTTCGTGCAAGTGTAGTGGTTCTCCAGACAATCTTGGAGCCATTGTTTTGCGTTTTCTAGTGACGCCAAGGATCCTGGGTGCAAATTTACAGGATGATTATCGAGGATTTGCGCAGCAGGACTGTCTGCGTTGTCTGCTGTTAGATGCCGTTGTACACGCTAGTAAGTGAGGTCGTACCTTTCTCCGCCATGATGCTGTACACGTTGTCGGGCTCCGCATCATCCTCGCCACCTAGTAACATTTCCCAGCGAAGATTATCCAAGTCTAATATGGAGAGCTCTACGCTGTATGAATTGAGCATTCTTGCGCCTATGGCGTATCTTGTGGGAAGTTCATCTTCTCGCAGGCACTCTAGAAGCCGTCGCGAAAGTAAGCACCCATCACCCGCAAAGCGTTCCAGCTCTTGCCTGTCGGCGTCAAAGAACGAGGCGCCATCCGTCTTGGAGTAGAATTCCTCTCTGTATTCGGTCCATGGCTCCGTCCAGAAGTCTTCGCCATATAGATTTGCTGCTAGTTGGTCTTGACTCGGGTTTGGCGCATGCCATATAGGCTTGTCGGTTCGCGACTCGCCTAGCTGGTCGTAAAGATGAATAGCGAAGCTTTGGCAATCACTACAGGAGTGCGGATGCGGGATTTTAGCTTGTCGCGAGTTTGATGGCGTCATTTTAAAGAGTGGGAAATTTCATGGTACGACCCCGCATCTATCAGAAATCTGAGCGATATTAGTAGACTAATAAGAATACGGTATATTTAAATATTATATTGTATATTTATAGAGATTTTATAGTCTTATATTAGTTATTTATTAAGCTAGTTTAGTACTCTTATAGTCTTTACTTAGGTTAGTAGAGTTATAGAATAGAGAGATAAGTAAAGTAGTTTTACTAAATATATAGTTTAGAGTTAGGTATTTTCTAAATATAGATTTTTTGAACATATTTAATTTTTACTAAAATAATAATAATAATAATATAAAATAGTATTTTCTTCTCGTACTTGCTAAAAAAAAGCTAGAATTATAAAAAGAGAAAATTATTTTTTACAGAGATATATTAAAATCCTTTCTAAAAAAAATTTATTTAATTAATTATAGAGATATTAAGCTAGCTATATCGTGCCTGCTATGCACACTATGCTTACTCAGCTTTTTCGAGAACTAAACTTTCCTGGTGAACTCTGAAGATTGCCGTCAGGCTGCAAGACTAGAGGCCTGGATCTTAGGTTAGTAGGAAATCGGACAGATTAGAGGAGTGCGATGATACGGCTTGAGCGAGATTCCGAATATCCGGAATAGATTCGCGTCACAAAGGATGGCGATGAGTTTTGCATTTAAATATGCGCATTCACAGCTGCTCACAGCTACTCCACTACCATGTCTTCACTACTCGCCAACCCAAATCATGCGTCCCAAGATACCCAATCAATAAATTTTTGTGTCCCCCATCTACATCTGCGCTGCTATTCCCTTTCCTGGAAATCTGTGTGGTATATGCGCTCGTAAACAATCCCATCAACCCCCCAAAATGAGGTACTAAACTCCAGCGCTCGATGACAAGTATTAACAGCAACGAAAAGCTAAATGCGCACTAAATGCGGTCCAAAAAGGGCGTTCGTCGTTGCGAACAAAAAGTAGAAAAGGGAGAAGAGAAATCGTCATTAAGGTCGGCCATGCGTGCAGCGAAAATGCGACGTGGAAATCTAACAGGTAGAAGAGAAATGCGAAGCTAAATGTCGCATGTAAAAGCGATCCGGCCGGGTGGTTTATGCAGGTGGCGCAAAAGTCTAAGTGATGGTGTCGTGACAGTCGTCGGGTTATAGGACCGAATCGCCCAGGTATCCAAACTCGTTCATCAGCTTCTCCATGTGGCTGACGGAGCTCTCGCGCGCATGGCGGATCGCGGGCTCGGGGGTCAGTGTCTTGGTAAGGCTCAACTGCGACGTCGTCTCGTCCTCGGGGAGCTTGTAGCTTTCGAAGCCGAGACCAAAGCACGCTGCTTGCCTGCGGGGCGCCGCGTCGGGGTGGTGGATGTCGATGTTGAAGAGGTTGGAGCCAAAGGTGGAGATGCGGAGTTCGTCGAGTTGGGGGGCGGTGGTGGAGAGGAGGTCGGTGTTGGGCTCGTCTTCCGAGGTTTCGTTGGCCTGAGAGTTGTCTGCTTCCGCGCTTTCGTCGTCGTCGTCCTCGACGGGGCTGTACATGTAGTCGCTGATGGAGAAGTGCGCTGAGAGGCGGCTTGGTGAGTCGATGTCGCTGAAGTTGCTGGTCAAGGAACTGAATGTGGGCGAGTGGATGGTGTCCTCGTCTGAGCTGGGGATGCTGAATCCAGTCGATGTGCTCCATGTAGAGAAGTGGCTGCTGCGCTCTTTGATCGATCGGACTGCAACCTCTTCGGTAACTTCCTCCTCATCCTCTTCGGGCTGCTCGAACTTCGGACTCAATGCCTCGCCGTGGCAAGCAAAGAGCGGCGCGGGTCTTAAATAACGAGGCAGAGCCGGGAGTTCCTTGTCCTTGTCCAAGGGCAACTTCCATAGGCTTGAGCTGCAGTCTCCACCATGGCTGGATGATGGGCGGGCGTCGATAGAGGGCGCTTCTAGACTGAGTACTGGTCTTTCCAGAGCCGGTGCAGATGCCTCCTCTTTGGCTTCTTCCTCCTCCTGCTCGAACCTCTCGCGCAGACGTGGAGACGTCAACCACGGCTCGTTGGAGAATAGCTTGGTCCGGCGCGTGTATGCAGATTGCGCTCGCACGAGGCTCGGGCGTTCACTCCAGTCTGTAGTGGTGATTTGAGGCGTGTCGGATCGAGACCGCGGCCGACTGTGCCGTAGCTCCTCATGGACCGCCAAGGACGAGATACCACTGAGATCCAAGTCCTTCACGGGGTCCACAGGATGAGAACCAAGGGGCGAAAACTCTCGCATCCGTGCAGATATGGGCGTCGGCAAGGAGATCGAGGTTTGGGGGATGTTCAGCGATGAGGCCGTCGATGGAGTGTTCATCGATGATAGAGGTACCAGGCTGACTTCTTGTGCAGTGGTGCTCACGAGCGTGGGTGCACTGATCTCCAAATCTCTTACGTTTCTTGATTTGCTTCTGGTGTTGGATGCCGTTCGTTTGTGGGCAAGCTTTTCCTTGAGTCCTTTCAGGTCCGTGAAGGTCGCCGAGGAACCCATTAAAGGCGTCGTGGAGGCGCTGCGGGCATGTCTTTGGTATCCAGGCGAAAGTGACTGGCTTGTCGAAGGGTAAGTGGCTGATCTCGGACCACTAATGGAATGCATTGGGGCATGACAAACTTCCTGGCGCCGATCCCCAAGGCGTGGTGAAGGTAGAGGCTTAGGCGGCACTGGCGTCAAGAACTTGTCGTGAGGATTGCGTGTGAAGGCGAAGCTTTCCGAATTGCTTCGGCTTCTTGATTCCCGTGGCACTTCCAGGATGTTGAGGCGCTGGCCAGGTAGTAGTGGACACACGGTAGTTGAAGGTTCCGAAGGGTTGTGCCGTTCCTCGTCGTCCACTTTGTACTGCGGCACAGTTAGCGACGAGAAATAACGGTCGGCAAGACTTTGTTTGATGGATATGAATAGATGGGGGCGGGAGTTTGAAACTGCTGATGGCCCCTCACTCTACGTGACACGACATCTGACGTGAGCATACTTACATAGTACCAATACGTTCCTCCCATTTTGAGTGCACCGTTCCTTGTCTGGCCGATATTCTCCAAGTCGCCGTCGCATATGATGCCTTCAAAAGTATAGCAGCCTGACCAGATTCCGTGGCCTCGTCGACGGTCGCGCTGTAGTGAATATGACTTGGCGAAGTTATCCCAGGATCCTAAGAGCTCGACCGTACGTGCCGCAGCCGGACAGTCACTAAAGTAAGGTTAAAGGTGTGGAAGGAACGGTGGGGCCAGAGGGTTAACATACAACAAGAAGGTGACGAGAGTTGTAGAGCTCATTGCGGCAGTGCTGGGCCGCCACGGCTGATAAAAGCGAGGAGGATCTTGGACCTGCAGCGTGGTGGTTGTTTTCACCATACAAGCAGCCAGTCGCGTTGCATGAATTTTGCTCTGAACGGTATCAAAAATAGAGGGTCATGCCGAGGAGGCTGACGGATTAGTCCTAGCATACGCATTTTGTTTGAAGGCTTCGGCAGACGTACCTTGACAGGCGAGGACGCGGCTCTGCGATTGGGAGCTGGCGATAGGGCGCTTGCCTGAAGACTTTGAAACGGACAAGGGAAAGTTTGAAGGTGTCGGCAAGGCTGACCAGGGAGCCTGCGGCCTCTGTGTCGAGGCGAGCCGGAGAATTGCTGATTGAGAGGGGAGGGCGACGTCTGATGCACGTGGCGGCGGTGAGACGACCGAGAATGAGAGTTGCGAGTGTGAGCCGCAGGTATGATATGCTGGTATTGGTGCAATTGCCGCTGGGGTTGTTGGACTGCACGGTAACGGGGGAAGTATGAGGTCAGAGCGCTTAATGCAGAGCTGCGAGTAGTGGGATGCTTCGTATGTGAAACGGAGTAGCAGTTGGGTCCAAAAAGCAACAGATACTGAGCAGAAGTGTGCACAAAGAAGAAAAGGAGACGAGAAAGAAGTGGAGGCTGGGTGAGGTGAATTGCAGATGTACCTGTCAAATGTTAACTGCGGAAGGCGTAGGTTTGCTCTTGACTAGTGGACGGCAAGCCATGGCGCTCTCCCAGCTCGTGAAGGGAAAGGGCCAGTCACGACGATGGGTCCGGTTGACGGCAATCTATTGGAAGGGGAGGGCTGAGATGCACCAAAATGCCAATGCACCGGTTTCGTCGGCTTGTGTCATCGACACGTATCGTTGGCCGCAAGCATAGGCCGAAGGAGGGGCCGTTACTCCTTCATCTTAGGTCCCGCGGGGTGAACCATGGGTCGGCTCTACTATGGATGCTGTAGGCCGTGAGGTGACTGCTGTCTAGTGTTGATGAGGGATAACCGTGGCCTGGGCTGGAGCGGGGATGCAGGTGGCGGCAGCGCATCGTCGACGCGGCACAAGCTGAAGAGAAGAAACACGAACAAAGCGCAGCCCCAGGTGTCGAGAACGGGAGCCCGTCTGCTGGGATTTGCTCAGCTCCCGAATTGGCGCTTGCCCCTGTTTTGGTCCTCCAATGAAGGAGGGAAATGAGGACCTTGTCTAAGATTGGCGCCGCGATCGCCGCGCTATTCCGTTTCCGGCGGCGCCACATTGCGAGGATCCCTGATTCTGGAAGCGATCCACTCCCGTGCCGGATCTCGGCCACCTGGTCCTCTTCAACACCACCTCATCCTGATTTCTGCGTGCGTCAAGCAGGTTGCTGCACTGCGAGCATCCCATCTTCTGCACAATTATCGAACGCCCATGTCGTCTCTTTGACGTCCGCCTGTCCGTCCTTCCGCGGACGGCCCTCATCCTTCAGCCAGGTACCGGGCACGGTGAGCTCAGCGTCACCAATGCATAACCGCCCGTCTGCACAACCTGAAACAGCGGACGGCCTTCCAACACCCCATCGAAAGAATCAACATCATGCCAACCATTGACGCGACGAAGCGCCGTGCCGCGGCTGAGCCGACGTAGAAATCGACAAGACCTGCCACCAGAACGACTGCAGCCTCCACCCGTTTGTTGAAGTGGAGAGGGGTCAGTCTTCGAAGCGCTTAACCGCTGCGCAGCCGCGCTGTACAGTTGAAAAATAGACTGCGCCTCGAGAAATCTGCCTTTCCCCGTGGGTGGCCTGGTTTGATCTCCTGCGTGTTGTCGTGTCCTGGAAATGACGCGTTCTCCCTATAACATCTCAAACGACGCTCACGTGCGACTCAGCATCTAAAGCTTATTCACATATGCTAAGCTTATTCTCACTTTTCAATCTCCTCAAGACAGTCTCGTACCATATTCCTCTTAACGTCAAAGTGTTTTTCCTATTAATATTATCTTCACGTATGCTCATCGTCTGCCCGAACGAGATCACGGCTCGCACTACATCCCACTTCGGTTTTGTCAAACACGGCCAGTAGCAAGACCACTCTTCGACGGACACGTTGAGCTGCTTCTTCTGCATTGCAGAAGCTGACCGATCCGGTTCCTTGAGACGTCCCTCGTGCGACCTCAGGCATTGGGCGCAGCTGGCTTCCTCCGCCCAGCCAACGACAATGATCGCATAGTCAACAATCACACCACTTCGCAAGTCCGATAATTGCGTGGATCAGGTATTGCAAGCTAAGAAAGATAGGACCAAATGGCCGTATATCAGGAGGATCGCTGCAAGTATGATCGTCGACAGGTACCAGGCGCTAGCCAACGGCGTTCGACACCAACATTTGGAAGACGATAACACACTAGCCTGCTATACGCTCCCCTAGACAACGGGCCGGAACATGGAGAGCAATGTGGATGATCGACTCCACGCAGCAGCCGCCAACTGTGGGACGCACGCCATGGATAAACCAGACATCGGACGAGCAACGCCCTTCACCCTGACGCGAACAAGGTGATAACCCACTCCTATCCACAATCACCAGTTATTGACTTAGTGGTAAACCTTGCGAGCCTTGGCTGGGTTGTAACACTCACGGGCGCAGAGTACATGGCCGTCCCACGTTCGACGATCAGCCACGAAACCTTGCACGGTCAGATACCTCCACCACAACTTTTCCGAGACCGACTCTACCGAGGAGAATTGCGCGGCCGGCTGGCGTTCCCTTTAGATCCTTCCACCTTATGCTTGTCGCACCTTCCTCCTCAGCCCTTAGAGTCGGTCCTTCCTTCTAAGTGCGGGCGGCTGCTTCTTGCCCTCAGCTCCCGACGTTTGCTGTACGCTATGCACTTGCAGCAACCAACTCCATCGCACGAAAAGCAGGGTCAAGATGTCAAGACCCACCACAAGGGTCCCTAGCTTGTGCTTCCTGCAGGTATCCGTGACGCCTCCGCAGCCTATGTGTAGCACGCACGTGTATCGGGATGATTGAGCGTGTTGTGAAATGTTACAAGTGCGTGCCTTGTATCATCATAGCTTCCGAGCGTGCAACTTGGGTAGTTAGCCGTGCAAACTTGCACACTGAGCTAGAAGAATGGAATATCGCACACCGCCCTCTTAGGCAACCCTGCCCTCACAAGCAGCAAGTATACGTCACGGTAAAAGCATCATGACAAACAATTGGAACAATTCGGATTGTTCATAACGACCTCAGAAACTTGAGTCAGAGCCCGGGTTCCCCCTCAACCAAGTGGGAACGTTCCCATCACAGCCACATCTCTAGTACCTCCCCTACTGAAAGCTCGTCCCCAGAATCCCAGGCTTCCTTTCCTCCAAGTCCAAAATCATCTGCCCAAACAGCCCATTCGCCCAACTAAACCACTGCCTCGTCCAATTGCTCTCATTCCAACTATTCACACTCTCGTGCACCAGTCCCAACCCCGCCGTACTACCCAAAATTTGCTTCAACTCGCCCTTGATCTCGTCGTCGTTATCGCTCGTCAAGATACGCACGATGCTGGCCATAGGCCATGCCATTCCCGGGCCCTGGTGCGGTCCACCGATGGCGCTGAGCACAGGGCCGCGCATAAAGTACGGGTTGGTAGACGAGAGAATGAGCTCGCGCGTGTTGGCATAGGTCTCTTTGTTGACCGGGTACCCGATGAACGGCGCCGAGAGCAGCGACGGGATATTCGCGTCGTCCATGATGGTTGTGCTGCCGAAGCCATCGATTTCAAACGCATAGATCTTGCCAAACTTTGGATGATCCACCGTAGCATGTGCCTCGATGGCATTCTTCAGCGAATTGGACAAATCCCGCATTGTCTGCGCCAGCGATCCGGATTCGCTCGTGTTGAGCTTACTCATTATATCCGCGGTTGAGGACAGGTACGTGCTGAACATCATGTTGGCCGGGATGTAGAACTGGAAGATTGTGCTGTCGTCGCTGGGGCGGAAGGCGCTGCGGATGAGACCTGTGCCGTTGCTGCTTGGATTGCCTAGACCGTCGTTTGCGAGGGTTTCGGTGGCCCGGTTGGTCCAGCGCGTGAATGTGTAGGGGCTTTCGAGCACACGGCCGTTGGCATCGTAGGTCGGTGTCATCATGTCGGAAGCAACCTTGAGGATGGCTTTTACGGCATCGACCCAGCGGAATTTGCTGAAGAAGGCGAGGTCGCCTGTGGCTTCGTAGTAGTTTGCCGAGACTTCGAGAAAGGCGGCGAGCGAGTCGAGTTCGTATTTGCATTCGAAGACGGAGTCGTTGGAATAGGATGGCTTGACGTTGTCCTGCGACGCGCTTGGGTTGTTGGCGATAGGGATCTTGCTTTCGGCTGGAGGTTGGAAGGAGTTGCAGTAGGGGCTTGTGAGGAGGTAGCGGGCTTGGAGATTGATTACGCCGCGGTAGAGACTGGCGATGGAGTTCGCGTCGCTGCTTGCCTTGAGAAGAGGGAGGTAGCTCTGCATCTGGTTCGACGAGTCGCGCAGCCACATTGCGTTGATGTCCCCCGTGATGATGAAGGTGAGCTCCTCCGCGGCATTGTTTGCGCTGTAGCCTTTCCATTTTATCGCTGTGTCGAGTGTATTGGGGTAGGCATTTTGAAAGAGCCGGTAGAGGTCGGGGTCTTTAATGACGGACTGCATGCGCGTGAGGGTGTCTTCGACTGCTGAGGAGTTGAAGGTTCGACATTCGGGTGAAGGACGCTGGTACGAGAGCTTGTATTTGCCTGAGCTGAGCGGCTGGTGGACGTCGGTCGCGTAGTTGAGGTAGTCCGGACAATCCGCCGAGACGAGGAGTGGTATAGCTGGCGAGAAGAAGGGGAAGATCTTGAAGCCGCGCATTGCGTTGGTCGTGGATAGGGAATCTCAAAATGAGTTCTGCTTGTCTATGAAGTCTGTCGTGATAGAGAAGTCGTCGATAAGAATGGAAGAAGAAGCCGTGCCCAAGCGTCTACACGCAATGGATAAGAGAGTTTGATGGTGGGCTTGTACCTCGACGCGATGCCTCACAGTGAAAGGCTGAGGAATCTAAGGTCGCAAGGAGCTTCAAAATTCCCAAATGACGCACTTGCCGGCTTTTGTGCACAAGTGCTGACCCCATGCAAGCAGGCAGGGCCCGCGTGCGTGACCCCGTTTGCCGGTTACCTTCCTCATTCTCTTACCCCGCTGTTGATCCCATGTTCACCTGGTAAACGAGGAATTCCTAATGTAACGGTAAATGATCGCAGAGTCAGTACCAGCTAAGGCATTAAGTTTGCTAAAGAGCATGATGGATGAGGCTGTGAGTGACATGGCGCCGGTGTGGAAGCTGCGGAGGTACATCAACTAGCTCTAAGAGCTTCAGGAACAGTGACCGAAGCTGTAAGATGACGATGTGAGGGGCATGTAGTACCGTGCAGGAGTATTGACAGGCATATGGCTTGGAGGTCGGGGTTGGAAATGCGGGGTGCGGGTGGCTGGTCATGGGCGCTGATCATTGGGGATGGCTTGCAGAAGAGCCTCCATAGACGGAGAAATCAACACGAGATGTTTGTAACGCACCTTTGATGGTTCGCTATCAATCCATAAAGGCAAAAGCGACCATTGAAAAGCGCTGAACGTCATCGCTAGAAGAACACTCACGGAGTTTTATCAGACACGAATGGAGCTATCCTATTTGGGGTTTAGCCGGTCCGGCTGGGCAATTTCCTCCGGTTGCGCCTCGTCCATCATTCTTCCATCACATACATTACGCGATGATACCCACTGCTTTCGATGTCCACGCGACGGGCTCATCACAAAACCAAACTCGGGTGCAGTACCTGCAAGAAGCGACGCGTGAAGGTCAGTCAATGGTCGCGTCTGAGCTAACGACGCGCCGTTGGAGAAGACAACAATCGCTGATGAAATCAGTGTGATCAGCGGCATCCGGATTGTAAAAACTGTACCAGGCGAGGCCTTGAGTGCGGTTATCGACTCCTTGATCCTCCATCACGATTCATCCCTGTACAGCAGCTGCAGGTGGCGTTGTCAACCTCTCCAGCATCGTCGCGTTCGCTCACACCGCCAACCTTCCTGGACAGTCTGGCCCAAAAAGGCTTACTGGACGATTCTCTCGATCTTCTGAAACCTCAATTCCAGAACCTCTTGCACCATTGGGCGACCGTGACGAGTGCGACATTTTCGCACAATGGCCCATCGCACGCAGCTTGGTGTGCAGCCATACCTGAGTTGGCAGCAAGTCACCGCTTCGTGCTCCAGGGAATCTTTGCGGTAGCTTCACTTCATCTTTCTCGGTTGGTCGCTGGGGAAAAAGAGCAGGAAACGTATCGGAACATCGCAGCTGCGCAGATGAACAAGGGATTGATCCAGTATCGAACTACCGTGGAAAACATCACCGAGGAGAACGCAGAGGCGCTGTTTGCCTTCTCAGCTCACTTCACGCTATACGTCCTCCCAACCATGGCCGACGAATGCCAAACCCTTTTACAATGTATCCGAATTAGTCAAGTCAAAGACCAACAGCGCGACGATGTCGTCAAGCTTGCCTCTGCCATGGTCAAAATCCTGCGGTGCCTCCGCGGTGTACTAGTCATACTAGTTCCATGTTGGGACCGTATTGTCAGTGGGAGCCTGTCTGCCATTGCGAAACGGGATTGGTGGCCACATCGCATTCCGACTTCTCCCAAAGCGATTGAGGAAGACCTGCGGCTTGCGAAACTGGAGAAACTTTGGGCACGCCCCGGCCGACGTTACGAGTACTGGTTCGACTCGTTAAGGGGCGCATTAAAGACATTGAGGGAAGACTTCGGACTGGTTTCGCGACTGAGCGTCGACCACGGAATGGAAACTTTCCATGCGACCGATTCCATCATCGATAAACATTCCGTTCTTTCCTGGCCGATCACCATGGCTACAGGATTCATCGATCTGCTTGAAAAGCGCCAACCCGAAGCTTGGATCATATTAGCCCATTATGCCATCCTGCCTGTCCGGACGTCGCAAGTGTGGTGGATACAGAACTTCGCGCTCAATAT
Source organism: Pseudomonodictys pantanalensis (assembly GCA_019022785.1). Lineage (NCBI taxonomy): Eukaryota > Fungi > Ascomycota > Dothideomycetes > Pleosporales > Parabambusicolaceae > Pseudomonodictys > Pseudomonodictys pantanalensis. Next base: position 22,785 of record JAFHBV010000060.1, read on the forward strand.
AGTGTCGACTGCAGCGCTCGTAATAGAGACCGGGATGTGGGGCTGGCTCGAGTGGCCAGCCGCTGAGGTGGGTGTTGATTTGAAGAGTCTTCAAGGCGCCTCTGTTACAGTGGACAACACATGAGCATACGAGCCCCCGGCTTCTGGAGTATTACAGGGGACGAAATTCATCATGGCCATGCGACATCGTGAGATACGTTCATAGTTGCGACTGCGATATCCGAGGATCACCCCCTCAGACTTGCCCAGGTTGAGTAGGGTAGTAGCAGATTCATACACACCAAGCCCGCGTACCATAGACCATACGGCCAGGTCCTGGATCTATTCCAAGAATGCCCAGTCGTTATCCCTAAAAGCATACCTCCTTGCCCCGGTTCCCTCCAAATCCAAATGCAACCAGTTCCACGCCGTATATCCATCCCAAGCCGGAACGCCTTTTAAAGATGCCCACCCAGGTATCACATAGGAAATTGTATCGTTACACGCCGTCGTGGATCCGTGGACCGCCTTCGTTTATCGTACCGAGCTTCGCGTATCTGACGCCGACGGATAGCTGCGGATCGATTTAGCCATGAAGATACTGGACCGCGGAAGCTCAAATCACTTACCTCTGGTCTGAATAGTGAGGCCTATGTGCCCTCGGTTGCAAACGAGCCCACAAGTGCTCCATATTCCTCGAGCGCACTTCCCGCATGTAATCGTCCTGGGCCACGGAACGGTTATACCAATCTGCCTCACCAGTCTCGCCGCTGGATGAAAATCGCCCTATTGCATAGGCGCAGCAAACACTGAAAGCCGCACCGATCATGACCAGCAGGACTATCAGGGCTGGGGGGATGGCGAAGCCCATGTTGTCCCGCTTTGCGAACATCTGTCGTGTTTCGAGCACATGTCGTGCTGCAACCATATACGGTGCTTGTTGGGATGGAATCGGAGCCATGCCGTCAAAATCTGTATGGAATAATAGTTGGATGGCAGTCAACCTCGAGCTCTCGATCGCTTCGGCTGTAGAAAGATTTGTGCGTTGCCTGGTATCCTCGGAGTAAACGTGTCGCGAAGGGGAAAACTTCTGTTCTCGAAAAACGCGGGGTGAGCATGAAAAGAAAACCGCAGAGCTGAGACCCCGAGCGATGCAGCGAGTGACAGGCGATCGGATGATGGCGGTTGTCACACGTCTCGAAATACCCACAAAGCCGTTCGGACCTTTTCTTCTCAGCCTCTCGCCTACGTCTCAGGCAAAGAAAAACTCCGCCGATATAGGGCCCGCGCCAGGCCCTGGTCAACAAACCCGAAACGTCCGAGGTCTCCTTGCAAGCCTCTGCTGACAACCCCGAGTCGCTGGGCTCTTTGCGCAATACCACGTCTGCGCTAACCTGCGAGCGCTGCGCAAGCTGATTCGCTAGATTTTTAAAAGATGTATGTCACGTGGCGATTATGCTATTACGCGTTTTCAATGGATGAGTCCTTCGTTCGCTCAGCATTCCGCTGAAAAGAGTCTCTTGGTGGGGTTGTCGTTCGCTTGGCAAAGGGTACGCGTCAGCGCAGGCCCGCGCGAGGTTAGGCATGCCCGTCAGACGTGCCTATCGGACTATCAAGATCCCTCTCCCGCTCGGTGTTAGCCCGTCCGCACGCTTCCGGGGGCAGTGCAGAAGATCGATATTTTGTATAACGAGTGAGAGGCCGGCCGCTTCCGGCGTAGATTGTGGTTACGCGAGCAACAATTCTGAGTGATTGTTCCTGGTACCTGCATACTCTAGAGTAGGGTTACTATGGGGGTCGGCATGCTCATGGAGTCAGGTACGGGTTACGTCAAGACATTTTGAGTGTGCTTGATTGATTGTTGAGCAGTCTGCCCTGTGTTCGTCGGCCCACCTATTCGTATACCCTGCAGTTGCACACAAAATGTAGTATTTTCTCGTTGTTCTGGAGAGTGATCGTCCCGCTCTTCGTGTCTAGGGATATGAAGTAAAATTCCTTGAGTATACTCAGCCCCCTTTGAGCCAGGTTTCCTTCGTACGGCCTTTTTTCATCTAGCTCTTTCTCGCGAAAGCTCACACAGTTACAATGGCCTGTCCTGAGCGGACTCAGTGTCATGTACCGCCTCAATTGTATTGTTGGTCTCGAGACACACCGCTACCATGTTACTTCACCTGCCCTGTCCCGAGATGATCTCAAAATTGTAGCGTCCGGACGTTCTTCGAGACAACCTCGGAAGGGAACTGCGTCGACCACCTTTACACCGTCTGACTCAATGTTCTCGCGTCTGAAATAGTACTCCGGATAAAGATGTCCATCCGCATCTCTTCGATCTGGTCGATTGTACTTCCATGTAGATGCTGATGTAAATGCCAGAAGATTGACGGTTGACCTTCCCTCTTTAAGATATCTTTGCGTTGCTGTAGCGAGATTTTGCATCAGAAGCCTTAATTTCTCGTTCCTCTCATCTTCTTTATGGCGCATCGTTGCACCAAAGAAAATGCGATGTAGCAGTCCTGGGACCCACAGAAGTCGAAGCACTTGAAGAGAAGGAGCCATTAGGACTATGTCCAGGCTCTCTTGATAGTCTTTCTCCAGCCCATTCGGCAGTGTAGAACCGAAATAAAGCGACGGGCTATGGGGGATAATTGCCAGCTGTTCGACATTGCCACATTGCTGCAAAACCTTTCGGAGCTTCTGGTCCCACACTTCGTTTTTCTGATCCCTTTTTGGAGAAGAGAAGAAGACAGACTTGAGACTATGCTGATGCGGCTGAAGACATGTCTCCCAATCAATTTCTTCGCAGTACAAAGAGCGGTGCTCCAATTCCACCAGGCCTTCGATGGATAAGAGCAGATGTTCCACTGCCTCGCCAAGGCCGGGGTCGTCGCGAGGCTCTTCGTCGTCCGCAGTCCGAAGAATAAAAGTCTGGAGTTGAACTCGTGAGCGATGGAAGAGGTTTGTTAAAGCTTTGAGGAACGTGACAAAATGGACGCAAGAGTCAAGTTTGAGAGACTGAAGGCTGCTCAAATCCATCGTCATAGTCGTTTCCTTTTGATCACGGAAACTCATACCGAAAATCTCCAATCGTCTGAGAGTCCTGGGGATCGGTACCGGAAGCTGAGAATATGGAAACCCGATGAGGGATTCAGTCCAGCGACTACAGCCTACTGCTAACTCGGTGATACGCGTTGCAGATGGCATCAGCGTTTGGACAACAGAAACTCCAAATTTCTAAGACAATCATCAGAGAGAACTAGGTCAAACAGTAGGGAATGTACCGACATCGAAACAGAACACCTCTAGCCCTTTCAGACTAGTATGAAGACACTGAGTGTGCTCGGAGAGCCAGGACGACAAGTCCCTTCGTTCATGTATGTCCCGGAAACCACGAGGGAGAGTCAAGATTCGCAGATTCCGCTGACGTACGAGAAGGTACAAAAAGTCCCCGGAACTGACACCGTACTCGCTTTCAAGCCCAAGGAGTTGGCCGTCGCCCATGAGGTCCAGGAACTTTCGAAGACGGCAGGGGTGATTGGGTCGGCTGATCACAGAATTGACCACCTTGAGCATCCGAATGTCATGAAGGCAGTCATATCCTCCATCGAAAAAAGGTGATTCGCTTTCTTCCGGACAGTCTCGTACATCCAGTGTGAAGGTATGCCACATTCGTGGCCTCACAAGAGCGCTCCATTCCTGTAGAGCGATCAGTGCTGGTGAACGATTGCAAGGTATGCAGACGCCTACCTTGCAGACCAATCGTGCATTACCCAGGTCGACCTTCGTTCGAATGAAGTCGGAAATTTCTAACTTGATGTCGGTTGACAGTCTTGAGAAGAAAGATGCATCCATGAACCGAGTGTCGTATGCAAAGACCGAGGAAGTGTTTTGAAATCTAGTCGCCGTGTTCTTAGGAGATCACCCTTGGGTTTAAAGAAAACGGAAAGTGCATTGATTTGTCGCGAATGCGTTTTTGAACGTTCCTGAAAGGCACAGGCGATACATGCTGCCTGCTCGCGCGGCGTAGCAGTCCGCCGCGCTAACCCGAATAAATACCGACAGCTAAATTTCGCTTTTGCCAGCGAATCCGCCCTCAATCATGCACCCGACCTTTTGGACATTTTCTTCAAGCTACCGTGCCTATACTATCGCATTGCCTTGCTCCGCTAATTGGAAAGCTCTCTCAGTGGTGGATTTACGCAGTAGTGACTCGTAACAGTCAGTGAGTCCAATCAGGACTATCTATTACGTCTCTCAACTCAAAGATCCAAATGCTGGTAAGTCGGAAATACCCGTACGCGTAGACCTTCGTCGCGAGAAGGGTCTAATAATGCCACGTTGGGGCCCAGCGCGTGCAGCATCCAATCACGAGAGCGCTGTTGCATCGCTCTCGACTTGCGGATCACATTGCGTTTCGGCACGCTTCAACAGCGTCAAAATGTTATGGTTACCGAGCCTCGAAAGGAGGCTGTGTGTGAAGAGTAGAATCCACTTGGGACAGAACAGTTCGTCTCCCCAAGGCGTGTTTTCGCCCAATACTACGAAGAATAGCACATTGACTGCGCTTAGGGCCGACTATGCTGACACTCTTTTGTACGTTTCTCTCGTGCGCGGAAGTTAATCGGAGCATCATTGTGCTAATGATGATGAATTTAGGGGCTTCTACCAAACTTACCTCACAAGATTGCAGGATAGGCATTCACCTTGAGTCAGTCTGCAATGACAGAGATCGTCTCAAAGACTCCTCGAAACCCCTCGAGCGACGTAGATGGTTACCATCTTGGCAAACGACTTCGGAAACTTGAATGGTGGTGGGAAGTCCACTCCATACTCCTTGCCATCACAAGCACATCACTCATCGCGCAGATGCCTGGCACGCAATGTCATTTTCGTGTCTCGGTATCCTATCTCCCACCAACAAACTCAGGCTTATACGCCCTAACCCCACCAGCCTTCATAAGCTCCCTCAAAGCCACAGTAGCATACTGGCTCGACCCCAACTGCATCTTAAGCACGACCGCAATCTTCCTCTCCCTTTCCTCCTCGCCCTCCCCACCATCCACATCCATACCCTCCACTCCACCACCATCCTTCCTCAACTTCTGCAAATCCGTCTCAGCAAACTGCTCCTCATCCTTCACATACGTCCTAACCTCGAACTCCAACGGGCTCAGCGGCTTCGCAAGGAACTTCCTATACGACCCAGCAAGACTGACATCTCTCCATGGCCTTCGCATATCATGTGGATCCAAGCCTCCGCCTTTCTCGCTGCCCATGAACTCTTCGTAGAATTTGCCAATGTCGTTCTTGGGGTACTCGACGTCGAATCCTGGCTGCGGGAGCACAATATCGAAGATACTGTACTTCCCGCTCTCGGCTTCTGCTTTGGTGAGTGCTCGGGCGCGCTCAAACTCGTCGTCTGTGGCGAGCGCGCTGTCGGTGCCGGCGGGGTTGATGATAATCTCGCCGTCTTGGTCGATGGTTTGCTGTTTGATGGGGGCGGAATTTGCTTCTTTGTCTTTGTGCTCGTGGACTAGGACGAGGTCGCCTTCGACGACTTTGGCGCCGTGGGTAGTCCATCGCTTGCCGGCCACGGTGTTCCAGACGAGGCTTTGGTAGGCGTGGACGTACATTAGGCGGAGGTTCCGGGGGATGCACATGAGTGCGCCTTGGTAGTCTGACTTGCGGTCGTATTTTCCTGATTTGTTGCGAGCGCTGAGGTGTTGGATGATGTTTCGTTCGGCGGTGAACTTTCGCGGGATGGTGTCGAGCGCATCGTAGCTTTTGCCTTGGGTTCTCCAGATGTCTATTCCTTTTGCTCGGTTCCTGTCGTCTTGTGAGATGAGAACACTGGAGTCGCCGCTCTCGTCGAGAGACACGGCGGTGTAAGCCAGAAGGTCGTCCACCGCGCCCTTTAGGTTTCCTTGGAGCATCTTCAGGCCTACATTGTCGGTGCTTGCCGCGAATGAGCCGAACCGTTGAAGCCCATAGTAGTTGATGAAGCCCTGCTCTGAAAAGCTCTTGACCGCTGCTGATACGATATCGTTCGCGAGGGTGGTGCGATGCGCGAGGTCCAAGCCATCCTCACCCTGGAAGTGACAATCCCGCAGCGTGATCATGAACTCATTCCCCAACAAGTCGCCGAGTCCAAGATTCTTGTCTTTGTATTGGAAATCTCCAATCGCCGCATTGTAGAGCTTTTTGTTGAGAGCATCCATCCGCTCGGCAGTCTGACGCTTTACGCACGCTCTCTGCACGGTAGCAGCGCGTCTATCCTTCGTTCCGCAGAAGCCAAACGGCTTGGTGCCACAACCAAGGGAGCTTCCCAGAAAGCCAATAACCTCCATCGTATCCTTGTTCTCCTTGTATAGGGTGAAATGTAGGTACTGTCCTCCAAGTTCCTCCCATGGAAGCTGGCCATGTCGCTGGTTCCGGTTCTCATTATTTCGATTGCCCTTCTTTTGCACTCCTCTTTCCTTTGGTGGCACAGCTTTTATCCGTATTGATTGATCCGCTTCCATCGAGCTTTCCAGCAGCCCTGGAAAGATCTGGCGCAGACACCTGTGTGCCTTTGTACGCGTCTCCTTGTCCGTTATGGGGGGTGCTATGACCGGCTTGAAGTCTTTCGCCTTCCTATGCACACGATTGCGTATTGAGCGCACGAGGGATATTATGCGCGCAGTCGCGGGCTCGCCGAATATGGAATGCAGAGTTGCCAGATCTTCGTCGGAAATTGCTGGCCCATCGTCCTCTTTGGACTCGGGCTGCTCTTCGCCGTTTCCCTGTTCCGACTCTCCGTCCTTCTTTTCTTCATTCGCAGTCTCAGCAGCTCCGGTTTTCGCAGTAGGATCCGCCTTCGATGATCCGTTCTGTTTGGCCGCTGCCGTTGCTGGCTCCTCTACTTTTTCAGCTTGGGCATCGCGTTTGTCTTGATTGCACGTCTCGGTTTTTTTCTCCTCCTTTACCAGCCCCAGAGACCGCAAGTGTACAACTTCTCCATCGAGCCCGATCTCATTGACCATGAAGTCGGTGTAGCGCTGCTTAAGCACCCCGGTAAACCCCAGATTATCAGGGCTCACATATTCCGTTATGCCAGCCCTGGCCTCCTTCCGCACTTCCTCATCCTCTATGCCAGTATTGGTATCGATTGAAGCTTTGGGAGTTTGAGCTTGAGCTTGAGCTTCGGTGCCAGCTTCAGTTACGGGCTCGCGATCGGAGGCGGGGAGCGACGGCGGGATGGGCAGATCGAGACGCGCGCGTTTCGCAGGTGGTCCGTCATCGGACTCTGGGCGAGAAGACATATCAGGAATGTGGGTTTTGGTTCCGAGAGCTGCGGCGGGTTATGTCGCGACAGATGCTCATAAATTTTGGAGCTTTAGCGGGGAAGTTTTGAACGTGCCTAAAAGGGTAAGTTGCGAAAGGTGTCGAACACAGCGCGTTCTCCCTGGTGACTGTGCACTCAGCCTGCCCAAACCAGTAAGTGCCGAATACCATCGATTGCACCCAGTTTTGTGAAAGTAGGCGCACGGCCCATATTGTCCAGCCCAACCTTCAACCCTACTCCTACACCAATGTCATCTCTCCGCATACCCTTACACTGGATCCGACCCACGGACGGCAATTACTCTGCATATTGAAGATGATAAGTTGATCAGCCAGCGAGCGCCTCTCGAAAAGCAATATATATATCCTTCACATCCACGCCCCAATGCAGATACTATCCCGGAGATCTTTGAGCTCAGAAAACGCTTCTGCAAGTATAACAGTGGTATGAATCCTCAACTGCTGATCAATCCAAACCCGTGCTAGGAAGATTTCCCCATTTCAGTGTCCATCATGCGAGCGGATACGTCAGCCATGCAACAACGCGATACCTTTGACAGGCCATTGTCAAGGCTGCCGTGTGCCTCTTAACGCCATGTCCAGACGAGGCTGCGGTCTGATCGAGCGATTCGTCTGTCCCCCTCCACGATGCATGCAGGTGTGTTAGAATCGGGCGTAGTCGGCAAATGACAACGCTTGGGAATGGCGAGGCCTCCAAAAGGCGTGGTAGGATATTGGAGACGGCGATCACGAACGTCTCGATGCAGCTTTCGCTTCGTCTTGCGTCTTTGGGGACCGAGCATAATGCTGATTTGCTACTGCAAGCCACCTTTGCCACAATCCGACAGTTGCGAACACCCAGGACAGGTATGGCATGCATGTATGGAGCGACGGGTCGCTTATTTCAACATCTCCATTTCCATTCAGCTCGAGATTCGCGATGAACTCCATTGTTTTAATCTGAAAGTGAGGCATAATGGCTCTGTCCAACCTACTCCCCGTCATCGAAACCAGGTCTTCGCTTCTCTTCCTCTTCGTTGTGTCTTTCTTTGTATACTGGCTACTATGGCTCATCTGGGCCAAAACTCTACACCCATTAGCAAAAGTCCCAGGACCCCTCTGGGCGTCGATCTCCCGGACATGCCTCATGTACCGCATGTACGTTGGCGACCTCGAGATCTGGCAGCGCGCGCAACACGAAAAATACGGCCCCATCGTTCGAGTAGCGCCCAATGAAGTTACAGTTTCAGACCCAGAGGCTCTTCCAAAGCTCTACCAGATCCATGGAGCCCTCGAAAAGACCGACTTCTACCACGCTTTTCGACCTGTGAGGATGGATTCGCAACCTGATCTGTTCACCAGTACCAACGAGAAGGATCACGCGGCATACAGAAAGGTCGTGGGCAGTGTGTATACATTGAGCACTGTACTGAAACTTGAGGACCAACTAGACGGGGTTGTTAAGCTACTCGTGGAACGATAGGGTGAGTTTGCTGATAGGAAAGAGACGTTCGACTTTGGGCTATGGCTAGAGATGTACGATAGCCCCACCCCTGCCCATGCACCTGGAATATAAACCTCACATTCGCACAGGTACGCCTACGACGTCATTGGTGTGACATTCTTTGGCCATCAATTCGGCTTCATGGAACACAGTCACGACCACGGAAACTACATCGAAGCCGTGCATCGCGCCATGCCCTTCCTATCCGTTCTCGCTATGGCGCCTTCATACATTCGACCAATTCTCATGGTCGGCGCTTTAGCGATACCCAGCTTGCTGAAAGCCATCATCGCGGCGGATGGAATACGTAAGGCAGCGTCAACAGAAACAAAGCTCGCAATGAGCAGATCAGAAGGCGAGAGCGCAAAGCGCTATGACGCCCTCACTCTCCAAATGAACATCGTCCGCGAAAAAGGCGATCGCGTCAACTTCTCTCACAGGGAGGTCACGACCGAGATGTGGACCGGCATGCACGTCAACCCCATCCCACCCCCCTCGCAACTCCCCATCCCAACATGCTAACAACTCCCAGCCTCGGCGGCGCTGACAGCACATCCATCTCCCTGCGCGCCATCTTCTACTTCCTCATGAAACACCCCACCACCATAACCACCCTCCGCGCCGAAATCGACACCGCCTTCACCAACAGCACCCTCACCCACCCAGTCCGCTACAACGATGCCATCAAACTCCCCTTCCTAACCGCCGTCATCAAAGAAGCAAACCGCCTCTTCCCCGCCTTCCAGGTCCCACTTGTCCGCCACGCTCCACCCCAAGGCATCGACGTCTGCGGCGTGCCTATCCCCGCCGGCTACCGGCTCGGCATGAACGGCGCGGTGGTGCACTACAATAAAGATGTGTTTGGGGAAGATGCGGATAAGTTTCGGCCGGAGCGGTGGCTCGTGAGCGAGGAGAAGGTTAGGGCGATGGAGAGGGCGGTTATGACGTTTGGGTGTGGGACGAGGCAGTGTACGGGCAAGCATTTGGTTATGGTGGAGACGTATAAGGCGGTGCCGGAGGTTTTGAGGGGTTTTGAGTTTGAGATGGCGGGTGAGCGGGTGTGGAAGACAAGGAATGCTACGTTTTGTTTGCAGGAGGGTGTTGTTTGTGACTTTAGACGAAGGGATTTAGGGTAGTGGATACAGTTGGAAAATACGAAACGATTCCCTCCATGATATAGGGGGATATGCCGTAGAGCTCTCTGACTCCACTCATCCCCCCAAATCCCGACCTTCCGGACCCTGCCTACTGACCTCTCGTCCTTCTTACGGAGAGAATGTGGTAGCGTTCCCAGTCAGACATCCTCAAGAATCTTCAACCACTTGGTAGTGCATATTTCCCCTTTTCTGCTTTGATTACGCGCGTTCTTGCGAACAATTCAATTACAAAACCCCTTATCCCTCAGAAGTAAAATTATACGCCATGACATTGAACCCGAAGTATTCATCCCCATCGACAGACGAAAGACTAATATTAGCGACCTCATCAAACCCCATATGAATGTAGAAGCCCTCCGCAGTAGGCTGCGCGATTAGCGTGACATTCACTCCCTCTTTCCCACCCTTTTCAACACCCCTATGCACCAGCCTCGTCCCAGCGCCATGAAGCTGGTAATCCGGATGCGTACACAGAGTATTAAGATAGAGTTGGTCCTCCCCAAAAGGTTCATCGACGTACTTGCGCCTGGCCGTAGTGGATTTCCGTTCCATGTCAATCGCGCGCGTCAGATTCATGTCCCTGTGCTCGCATTCTTCTTTGTCGCCGTCAGCTCAGATGTCATGAGTGCCGTCCCCGTGTGTTGGCCTTACTAGACAGTTGGTGTAAGAACATCCCAGAAGAGGGAGCGTGCTGTTCCCATATAGCCACAGCCACCACGCTCAGATTGCTGTCCGCGGGTGCCTCGATGACCTCGACATGGTACGACTCCCTCGTGAGTGCCTGCGTCACGCCGAAGCTTACGCATCGATGGTGTTCTTTGGGGTATTTGTTGCGGAATTGGTATAAATATTGCCAGTTGGGCATAGGGGAGAAAGCGGCAATTATGACGCTGGCGATGTCATCCGCATCCTTCAGGGTGGCGTTGCGGAGGATGGGTTGCGCGATGAGGGGGAGTTGCTGGCATGTTATCAGGCGAAGAAAGGAAAGGAGAAAAGGTGTGGATATGTAGGGAAACTTCATCGAATATGAAATACCATATAATCTGGTGAGGATAGGATGGGCCCCGGCGTGAAGATGTCGGTTCTAGCACCCTCAGAGCACCTGCCCTTTTCATACTAGCGTCTACACTAGCGCATCGATGCGAAGGCAGGGCCCAACGTGTCTTCATTTTCATTCTTCAAGCACGATTCCAAGCACAGAAAATCAGTCAGCAGATAGCAATCGTTTCTCAAAGTTCTTGACCTCTCGAACCATCAGCCAATTGGGTTGAAGTCGAACAATTGCCTTGGAAATGTACCGACGAAATACAGGTACCCCACCACCTCATTAATTAGTTATCTATTCAAACATGGCTGCGATCACTACCCTCAAAGCGCGATTCGTGCAAAAACATTGACATCAACATGCACGTTTCCTGCTCTTCAACCATCGCGAACAACTTCCCAGCATCTCCCTGGTCACCTTCGTAACCTAGGAAAGCGAAAATATGAGATAGGTCCACTTGGCTAAAGACCTGTTATAAGGAGTCCTGAAGCGATTAGGCCCTGCTTCCCGGTCCTATTCCTCACTTTCCAATTCCCGTCCGGCGTTTGCTAAACATGAGATTGCTCACTATTGCCAACCTCATCACCATAGTGAGCGCTGCCTCCATTGCTTCAGTCAAACCCAGTAACGCGCTCGATGTCAAAATCCAAACCGTAGGCAATACCGCCGTGAAGGCATCGATCACCAACCTCGGCACATCAGGCTTGAGAATCTTCAAGAGTGGAAGCCTATTGGATAGCAGTCCCATCGAGAAGGCCCAAGTATTTCAACATGGTACAATATTTCAACATCGTAAGATAGCTATAGATATAGAACCAGCTGATCAAGACGAAAGACATCCAAATCCCATTCGACGGCGTCCGACTCATGATAAGCACCGTCGATCTGGACGAAGATGACTTCGAAACCGTCGCCGCTGGCGAAACAATCGAAACATCATTTGACATCGCGGAACTTCACGACCTCAGCGCTGGCGGGCCATTCACTGTCGTGGCAAAAGGATCGTTCTCATATGCTAATCCTGGAAGCACACAGCTCGCCGGCGTAGTTGAGTATACCAGCAACCCACTCTCAATATCGGTCGACGAGATCGAAGCAACTAAAATCCGCCGAAAGCTTCGCAATGCAATCGTCAAACGCATAAACGTCCAGTCCGACTGTGCAAGCTCCCAGCTCACCGTCATCTCCGCAGCGCTGAAGAATTGCGTGGCACGCGCCACAGGAGCCGCAGCCGCAGCGAACAACAACACGGCGAAGATGACCGAGTACTTCAAGAAGACTGATGCTAGCACGCGGAATACTGTGGCATCGGTGTTCAACCACATCATTTCCGAGTGAGTCAAGTCAATCAATCCACAATGCATCCCAGCACTCCCAAGCGTACCAACTCGACTGATCCCCACGATCATCACAGATGCAGCACCCAAACCTCCGGTATCGCACGCCTCTTCTGCACAGACATCTACCCATCCTGCCAACCGCGCAACCTCGCCTACACGCTCCCCGGCTCCGCAAGCTACATAGTCTTCTGCCCCTTGTACTTCAGCAGCGACCCCGCGCTCACAAAAACTTGCCACGGCGTCGACCAAGTCTGGACTACTATCCACGAGATGACGCATCTAACCGGCATCAAAGGAACGGAAGACTATGGCGCGTATGGGTACAGTGCGGTGCTGGGGCTGAGCGCCGAGAGGAATTTGAATCATGCGGATACGTATGCTGCTTTTGCGAAAGGTGCGTGAGGATTCAGAGGGGGAAGAAGAGGAAGTGCTAACGTGTGTAGCTGTTGAGGTCGGCTGCTGAGCCTGAAGGGGGCTTCCAGGAGGATTGAAAAGCATTGTGACTGACTGCTCAGCTCGGATGGCGGTGGAACACAACATCGCACATGTATTTATCAAGTGCCAAAAGCTCTTATGTGGCGTGATGATGGTGATCATGGACCGTGCAGTACGCAACACTCATCTTATGTGGCGTACGGCTATGCTTCCAGTTCGCCCAAGAAAGTTGTGTGGCGTGCGAGGAATCCTGACTCGCGCATCCAATGCTAACAAAGTTTCTCGTACCTCAGCTCTATCTTTAGCCTGCACTTAGGAAGCCATGGGTTTGAATGGCATCCAATAGATATTCCCTATCATCGTTGAACTTGTGGCTGCTGAAAAAGAACGGTGAGCAGTTTCCTCGACGGTTCGATTTATTGGCAGGAGAGACATAGCGCTAATGCACATCACGCATAACCTTCGACCTGGGGGAAATTTGCGAGGCGCACGGCCCGGAACCCCGTCGCAATAGCTATTGTAGATCCAAGGCTTTTTAGGCTGCGAGCACGGCTTGGAGGACGCAAAAACGCACGACATTTTGGCGCCTATGCACGTACGTACGATATCTGAAGCTAAAGCATCAAAAGCGACATATGGGATGCTTCCGATTCGGCTAAAGGATGGGTGGCGTCTGGGGAATGCTAAAGGCATTAAAGGATACCGCTTCCGCGGACAGCGTCCCGGAGAAAGCGTGATGGAACTGTCTTGCCTTACGTAGTGGAAGGAGTGATTAACATTGAGATGTCCATTATCGGCGTATAACCCAACATATACTCCATGGGAACACCAAGAATGTAATCCCACGTTAACTCAGGGATATACTTAATCTATTCTGGTGAAAGGTTCTTGTTGCTGTAGATAGCTAAGCTTTTACCCTTGCGGAATCTCTTCTGCGGCGCAACTTTCAGATATTCCAGGAACAAAATTTTGAGGCGGGGGACGCTGGCATCATGTCGCGAGATTAAGCGAACACCAAGCATTGGCACGTGGCGGATACTTGATTTTACAAATCGTAAGTCGCGCGAATCGGTGATCGGCGATCGCAGAGGGGTGGTGGCAATTGCCAAACGTAGGTGCGCGCTACACGACGAGGCACGGGAAAATATTGAGCAGAATAAGCATTGTTGAGGAACCTTTGATGGGTGATCATGAATCAGTTAGTGCTTATGATCTCGTCTCCTATCGTTATGTATCCAACTCATCTCTCACATGCTGCCAGGATAAGTGAGCGTACAAGGGGGACGAGCCTGTGATCAGCGTAGGGTTATTCGGTCTGCACAATTGCTCTGCAGTGGTCGAGGGTCCCGTGGTGGGGCGGTACACTGGCGTCCCCCGCATTTCTCCAACGGCTGTTCCAGAGTAAACCTTACTTTTGGGAGGCGTATTTGTCCCGTCTCCACAACACCATGCTTTTTGGCTTATATATAATATCACCAATAGGATTATCTGCCGAATCGTGCCGTTTCCCAACATCTTGACTCGAGGCTGTCTCCAGCTTTGAGCGAGCGATGATAGTCATTACTTTTGCTGATCAATCCTTTCTTTTCCCACGAGCTGCTGCTCCAGCATTTTATAACTGAAGATCCGTCGAAAATCCAACTCTCCGTCACTGTGCCATATTTCCGTCGTCAACCTCCCTTCTTGGCTACCCTACGTGGACACGTACACGGTTTTCCAATTCACTATCACCATGAATTCCAGTTCTGAATTGGTTGGCGCATTCCCACCACCACCAGGAGTAACACCAAACTTTACCAATCCTGAAGAAATCGGATCTCGTATTGTGCTTTGCACCATTCTGACCTTGGTTTTCACCATCCCTTTCTTCATTGTACGGATGTACACCAAAAAGTATATCCTCAAACGTATCGATCCAGAAGATTGTAAGTCTAGTCCTGTCCGATTCTGAATACCGAAGCTAAGTGTCAAGATACAATCATCATTGCCATCGTGAGTTAATCATATTGCCTTCTCTGGCGGCACGCTGACGGTCATTTCTTTTGCGACTCTACTAGGCTTTCGCCTTGATGTATTCGATTGTAAATCTACTACGTAAGACAATCCAGCCCTTCTATTGCTAGATCATGCGTAGCTAATGTAGCAGAGTTGAGAAATGGATTTGGACGACACATATGGGATGTGACCGTTCCAACCTTCAGGCGGTTTATAATTGTAAGTACATGAAAACCACTGGATTCAGGGTTCCCTGGGCATACTCACTTTCTGATGCTAACTTTCCTAATCCAGTTGGGAATTCCTGCTGGAGTAGCTTCCTCGCTTTCATCGCTCTTCACCAAAGTCTCACTAGCGCAGTTCTATATCCGAGTCGCACCGGATAGAACTTTCAAGATCATAACCTACATCGTTATGTTTGTTTGTGTGGCTTACAGTCTCTTGAATGGCTTTAACTTTGTGTACACTTGCCGACCGATCCACAAGCTATGGGATTTCGCCGTTCCTGGAAGCTGTGTCAACATGGGGAAAGCGTACATGACGTTCTCTGCGTTAAACGTTGTAACGGATATTGCGCTTCTGCTTTTACCAATTTGGTTGATGTGGGATATGCATCTACCAATTCGGAAAAAAGTAGGAGCTGTGTTTATCCTTATGACAGGTTCTTTGTTAGTATTCCCCAGGTTCAATAGCTAAGGTTGGCTAATTATTATGTAGTGCTTGCGCCGTGAGCATCATTTGGGTTTCTATAATGCGGTCAACGATAGATAATCCTGACATTACCTGGGGTATCGTTGAGGGCGTGAAATGGTGGTACGTATGGTACATTCTATTCTTATGAGGGCTTTCTTGCTAAAATCTATACTCCAGCTTAATCCACAGGTATGTCGCGATTATATGCGCATGCATGCCAAGTCTGCACAGTTTCGCTCGGCGCCATTTTCCCCGCCTGTTCCCCGAAAATGAAGGACATGGCCAAGGCTTAATCATCATTACTGGATGCAACGAATTGTGCCCGGGAATCGACTTAGGAGCGTCTCCACTTAAGTCACAGCCAGACATACAACTCGAGTTGGTAGGGAGCAATTCATCTCAAGTCAAGAGTAACCGGCAATCCAGCGAGAACTGAAGAAGAGGAAGGCGAGGCATATGACGGGCCATTGCCTGAGACTCACCCATTGGCCAAGGCCGAAAATGCTGTTTTGGAAGGTTCGGCTCACAAGAGCCAATTTACTTGACTCTTTACTCTCTATTCGTAGTCAAGGCGATTGTTGCGATACATTTCATCGCACCAGAGTGTGTTGTCTACTGGGTTCGCTTTGACAGGAGCTATCCACAGCTTGCTACTAGTGCCCACTTCTGTATTCCGTTTTGTTTTTGATTTGGTTCTCCTTTGAATGTATAGTTAGAGATAGTCTGTTCGGTCCGGTCTAGGGTCTTATAATTGGCCTACGGTTGAAATGTCTTCAACTGGAATAAACTGCCTTTTGTCTGTTTATACGATTGCGAGTCTGGGTATGGTGATGACGTTAAGTACGTGTCCAAAACACCTTCGCATTTCTCGTCTCTAGTCGATTACATTATCTCTATCCCGTTGTCGAAGACGTTAAAGTACTCCTATCGTGTTGCCCCTGCGAGCCCTCCGTTTGCTCTCTACCTTGCCTAAGGATATTCTTGCCAAGAGTTTATTAATTAAAAATTACGCCGGAGAGCAGCGGTCCCAATGTTGGCTGATCCCATACCTGTCATGACTGCACCAGCGTAGTTCTAGTCGCAGGAGCGATTACTGAGATAGAATATTCCAGTCTCTTCTCGCTTTTGACGTTCGTTCCGTTATGCATACATGCGGAATGAGACACGACTTCCAAGTATAGCTACAACACATTCAATAAATACATACTCAAAATGTCAAGCTCAAGATCCAATAAGCTAGATCTAGATCCAGCCGTTGGGAATTCAATCCAGGTGAACTGGGCGCAATGAAGTGGGAAGTTCGCTGTTTAATACTTCATCGATTTATCGTGGCGGCTCCGGAGGCTCTCATTGAATCACGGTAAAGCCGATTCGACCTCTCGCAAATCCGGTGCAGTTATTATACTCAGATAGCTTTACATCTAAATACATATTTTGGAGAAGAAGGTGACTGGGATGATTTGTAGAAATAGCAGAAATGGTGACAATGTCTCAGAGATTTACTCAACCACACAAGCGCATTCTACTGATATTCTGGCTCTTTAATTTACTCCTCAACTTGAAATCTCTGCATCATTTCAACGCCAGAGGAAAGGCAGATCTCCATACCACTCATGACCCGTGTGATATGGTTCCCCTCGTTCCCTTCTTTCATACGCAGATGCTCAACATCATCATATTCGATCTCGTTCCAAGATCTCCATGTCAACTCAAAATTGCTGTCATGCACTATCAGAGTACGTCAAGCAGAAATATCAGAAAGCTGCTCACCCTTTCCATCCAAGCTCTTGCCAATGTGGAAGAGTGATATCATAGTTAACGGCGCTTGCCATTTCAGCCACGCCACAGAACTTGCGACTGATTCCATTAGGTTTCCGCATAGTCTTTGTAGAGCAATGACTCATACCTTCCGACAATAGAGAAGATTAGATAGATCGGAGCGCTGGCATTCCGAAATGCTTTGTTTAATCTCTGGTTGGTTTGTCGACTGCATGTCCAAGAACTCCAAGCAATGCTTGTCTCGATGTCAATCGCATTATTGGATCTCAGAATGAAGAAACGCGGCTAATAGAAGGTTAGTGGTTAGCAAGTACTGCATATAGCAGCTGGACATATGAACCTGTAATGATGGCCCAGAGATAGGAGCCGCAAAAGAAGTGGGTGCCGAATCGGCGACTAGTGACGATCCATGTTAGCCATTGCGCATATAAGAACATTCTGCAAGAATACTCGCTTACAATTCGATTCCTCTCGCTCCAAATCTTCACTTGCAATGTCCGGGAGAGTTTCCAAAGACATCTGCCCAGCTTCGGTGGTAGATACTATCTTTGTATCTTCGTTCCCCAGTTCTAATGATGACATATTTTCCGGCGTGACTCGAGTATCATCGTTCATTTCAATGTCGTGAAAGGCTTCGTCATCTAGCCTGCAACATATTCCACAGAACTCTCCTGTACGACCAGAAGGCGATGTAAAATTGGCTATTTCTAGAGCAAGCACTTCTGCACTCGGCCGACCAATACGATCTTGAGTCAGCATGGCTTCAATCCAGCGTGCTGGCTCGTTCTCTCGTTCTCCAGCGGGGACTTGCCGTAAGATTGAAAGCCATTCTCGTATCGCATCAAGATTGGCCCAGTAAGCTGCATTATTACTGTGGTACGAATTATCGCCGCGTCCGTTCTCTCGCAAGAACGCTCTCAGTTTCTCAACATCAAAGCCCTTGAGAACACTGAACATTTCCACAAAAATACACCCCAGGGACCATATATCGGCAGAGTAGCTCCTTTCGTCGTGATCCGCAACTTCGGGAGCGTTGTACTTCGCCGTTGTCCCGGTTGGGGGCCCTTCAGTTGTGCTTCTGGTGTTCGTACAGTCTCTCGAAAACCCAAAATCGGTAATCAAAATGTTGGAACCGTGTACCAAAATGTTCGGTGGCTTTAAGTCCCGGTGCCGTATTCGATTCGCGTGGAGGTACGATAGTGCGGTAGCCAGGCACCCAAAGAAGGTACGCATAGTGCTTCGACTGTGGCTGCTACTCGTCGGAATTCCTTCCAAGAATGCAGACAAATCGCAATCGGCAACGGGAGACATGATAATAGCGGCGTATCTGTTATCCGTATAGCTACCGATGATCTCTACAAGATGTCTATGCCGGAGTCGCTTTAGGATTTTCAGCTCGTTCTCCAGTATTCCTAGAGATTTGTGGTCCCGGCCAAATCTCTTTCGATGGATGAGTTTGCGCACGAGTAGCTTGGCAGGTGTAGGATGGTGTTCACCTGATGGGCGTCTAGGAAGGACCGATTGAACTTCTGCAGTACCACCACCTCCTAACACCGCCGTTGTGATCAGAGGAACATGGTCATAATGCTCAAAGTGTACGTGCTCTCCCCGTTCCCACCCGGTAATCTTTGCGTTGCTCGCCAGAATGCATTTCTGGGCATCAAGGAACGTACTTTTCTCAGACGGTCCCAGGCCATTGGGGAGGTTGAAGATTGAATAGGGAAAGAGGGAGTCTATGTGCTGTGAATTCAAGAACAAGTTAAACAGTTTTATAAGTCCGGCTGCGCGGAGGACGAGATACAGCCTAGGAGACTGGGACCATTCCTCAGAATGCACTATCCTCAGAAGCTTAGAAACTTCTGTAACCTGGGCGTTGTTATATCGATCGTCGTATCCGTGGGTTTCGCAAATAGCAGTGAGCTGCTGTTCCTCGGCTATTCCTGTGCAATCGTCGTTAACGAACCGTAAAATTCTTAGGATTCTATGAACATACGAGCGGAGAAGGGTGAGACCATCATTTTCTAAGCAAATAACCAAACCGTTGAGTAAGACTATGTCGTCAAATCGTGGTTCGAAGGTGAGTCAAGTACAGCCAGTTGAAGGAAGGTTTGCAAGAAACTGAAGAAATGGGAACGCAGCCTAAATAGGGAAATGGAG
This sequence comes from Pseudomonodictys pantanalensis, assembly GCA_019022785.1. Taxonomy (NCBI): domain Eukaryota; kingdom Fungi; phylum Ascomycota; class Dothideomycetes; order Pleosporales; family Parabambusicolaceae; genus Pseudomonodictys; species Pseudomonodictys pantanalensis. The sequence continues at coordinate 42,189 of JAFHBV010000060.1, forward strand.
CGTTGTAGCGGTGACGCGGTTCGTATCCTGTTTCTATGTGGTAACTGGAAGCGAGAATGCAAAGGCAAGAAGGAGCGCCAAGAGCATGACTCGCCGAAGCGGAGGTTGGGCCTAATTCGGTCATCCTGTTGCCGATTAACTCACTGAGAGATTGCGAATTGCGTAACGCACCTGAAAACAAAGTCAGGGAAGGTGAATTTAGGCAGGGAAAATTGCGGAATTACATTTGCTATTTCCAGGAGTTATAGGATCCCCGAGTATTCTCTAGCAATATTCCAGATCTAGTGCAGGCTCAGCAGTCAGCCTGGCGGGGCTGAGCACGTAGAGCGCCTCCCGTGCACGGCCTTAGGAGGCCGCCCTCATAAGCCACACTCAGCTATCACAATTCCTAGTGATGTTGGTCATGATAGGGTATCTAGCACCCAACTCGAATGAAGAACTCAACTAAAGATCCAAGCCCTAGACCCTTGCGCACGGGCCGCTAAAGGCCAAAAAAGGCTTAGCGTAGTAAGAGGTACCGTGACGAGAGATGCCGCACCAGCCGGCAGTAGTCTCGCTTACGTCATCGTCTAGTGCTTGCTCTTGGCCTTTCTCTGTCGGCGGCACCGCATCCATAACCCCATCTTCTAGTAGCCTCATACTCTCTCCTCTAAAACTATCCCTACTCTTCTCTGACCCCGCAATACCCTCTAACGTCCTCCCTGTATCCCCATCGCTACTGATTGCCTTCTCCCAATCTCCCTCGACATTCGTCATAGTCGCGGAAATAACCTTGCCTCGGCTCTGATCCAGTGAAAGTATCTTGGAACGCACCCCTCACCTCAAAGATCGCCAAAAAAAAATTTTCCCAAAGAAAGCCGAAGCCACAACGCTAAGCAGAGTAGATAGGAAAGAAGAGCAGAACGCCCTCAGCCCAAATTCAAACCTAAGCCAAGTCATCACTCCCAGGGCGCACCCCCACACCCGACGGAAAACCCATGCCCCGGAAATAACAAATTAGACCCTTTTAAGGCTCCGAACCCCTGGATCTGATCCGTCTGCTTATAGGCTGGCCAATCAGCGCATTCGTGTGTGTATGCGTTGTTTAGTCATGCCTGCGTCTCATTAGTGTGCTTGTGCGCCAGTGCGAGCCCCGCGACGGAACTGGAAGGCTTCCGTTGATGACCAAACGGTGCTTGAACCAGGTTTGCGGATGTGAGATATGGGAAATAGGAGATTTGGGGTGGAGGTGGCTCGTGGAGAGCTGGGGTACAGTGGGGACGTTTTTACGAGGCTTGGCGTGAATATGTGGACGCGTGTAGGGCGCTTGAGCGGATGGCTGGATTACTTAGAGAGATACGGCTCTCAGGTAGCGGAAAAGGAGCGAAGGGAAAAGCGATATTTGCCGCCGATATCTCCAGCACACATAAGACGCAGAAAAAGATACAATTTCGAAGAAGAGGAAAGACGCAGCTCTCTCGGGTCTCAGACGTCAGTGAGGTACTGTGAACTTCTTACAGCTGCAGATCGTCAACGAAGGCAGACATAAGATCTCAAGTCATCCCGCCGCGGCGACTGTGCGACTGATTTTGATAGAGGGGAAAGAACCTGAGGCAGCAAATGTGCCGTTTGCCAGGTGGATAGGATCTATCTCCCTCCCTCAGACATCCATACGAAATATGTTGAAACTAGGCAAAGAATCTATTGCAGAGTATTGGCAGGCTTGCACCAAAACGAACGACGCCATCTCATATTCTGGACCCATCCGCCCTTCCGTCACTAAATGAGTCCAGATCAAGCGAGTTGCCAGAGCCAAACCCAGAGTCCGACCACCACCAAGCCGACCATGAAGACGACAAAGGCCAAAGGCGCCGGGGTTCATGATCGTGCCTTCGACACCACCCTATCATGGTCCCTTGCCAGCCAGCCTTGGGCAGCTTGGTTGAGCTTCTCCGGTATAACACTGGGGTGGTATTTGCCGTCAGTAATGCGCACGGCCTTAGAAATTGGTCCCTCATCGCACGTACCTCGAGGCCTTTCTCCGCTTGGTCTGATGCTCGCTATGCTTCGTTCTCTTCAGGGGGCGGTGCTCGCCGGTCTTCTATTGGGGCTCAGAGTTGACGGCTGCTGCGAGGTTTCCGGCTTACCAAGATGCAAGTAGTAACTAATCAACCAACCAACTGGTGTCGTGACAGCGATGAAGATAAATATTGCCAGACCAAAAATAGTTGACTTGGGCCATTCTGGTCCTTGTGGGTCCATCGTCGGTGGTGACAAATGGGGCTGGTAGAGGTTCGCACACAATTGTTGATTGGTAGAAGGAAATGGCCACGAGAAGTGAAAGTGCTAGAGTTAGGTTCGTTTCGAGACGCAATCGCACTATATACCACCGATACAGTCCATTTTGGGAACCGCGTTCTCAGTATGCTGTCGTTGACAGCTTTCAGGCAGACTGAGGTCCTTCCAATCAAGATCGTGCACTAGCCCAATTAGGAACCGGGAGGCCAGAGTCGCAAGGATGTGGCTTCGCTGAAACTTCAACACTAGCCCTTTTGGGTACCGGTACCAACAACATTGAATCTCACTGGGTACAGAGGAAGGTAGCCCCAAGCCTTGTAGCCCCAAGCCGCAGCCCGACAGATGTGCATAAATTGTAGCCTTCCTCCACTATGAAAGCTACGAACAATCCAGAGTATTGCTCGCACTCTGCAAATTCTTGTCCACTTCCATTTATACTCATCATGGAGCATTCCGTACACGATCTTGATCAATCTCTGTGGCTCGAGAGAGTCATCTCTGATCTCAATGATGATCCCACACTCCAACAGCAACAGCCGACCCCAGAGGTACCACATGAGCAGCTTGCCAGAATCTTTGGCGAAACTTCCACATTTCCATCCCTCGCGGTCCAAGACCAACACCATCTTAGCTCATCGACTGCACCCGACGACTGGCTTGCTTCCCCGTATCCAGACCCCCTTGAAGCAAGTTCAGGCAACCCTGATTTGATGGCGATCGATTCGGGGAACGGATCGAACCTGCCATACGACTGGCTTGCTCACCCGCACCCGGATCTCCATGAAGCAAATTCAGGCGGCCTTGATTCGATGGTGGTCGATTCGGGGGGTGGATTGAACCTACCGTTCGACTGCACAGCGATCGGTATCATTCCAGACTTGCTGCAGCAGGATGTGACACTGGACTCGCCACTCTCAAACGCCAACCAAGCCCAACATCCCACTTTGACGCCGGGCTTCGATACTGTCCACAGTGATTTCAAGCGGAATTTCCTTCTTTGGAACCACACGCTCCATTCCAGATGCAGGAGCCGGCAAATGTCCCCAGCGCACCCACCAACCCCTGGCCGCTAGCTGCCATCGTGCCTTGCCCAACTCCTGCACAGGCACTCATCCAAAAGACACCTTACAACCCTCCGCCGCCAATAACCATCATGTCTGCCCCGACTCCTGCACCGTTCATGGCAACCATACCTGGTCCTATTCCGATCCCACCATCCTCCACGTCCAACACACTCATTGCACCAAATGGGCAATGCACACTACAACCTAGGCCAGCGGCACCTCTTGTGCCCCGATCTTTGGCACCGACTTCATCACTCAGCCATAGTGCCTCCAGCATGAATCATCTCCCTACTCCCACCGGGGGGCAAGTGATCATCTTTGGACCTCAGATGGCTCACCCGAGCGCCCGCAAGGCAAAGAGAAAGCTCGGTCCAACCGATGCTACAGCAGGAGAGCGGCAATCTAGGAAGATACGAGAATCTAGGACCAAGATATACGCACCGGGTTGTCACAACTACAAGCTACCGGCGAATCCTGGCAAGGACAACATTCCACAAAGGAAGAATATGCATCCCTGCATTAAATGTAGATTGGATCAAAAAAGAGTATGTCCTTTGCGTTTATCTTTGCGGTGTGGAAGTAGCTAAAGTTTCGCAGTGCACAGGGGGATATCCATGCGACTGCTGCCAAGAGAAGATGCGTGGGGCTGTTGCACGACGTTCTGGTCAGGTTCTGTGGCGGCGGTTGTGTATCCAGACTGATATATGGGAATTCAGTTACTTTGATGATTGTGAGTTACTTTCATCGGTCATTGGATACTTTCTAAATCGTTCACAGCTCTGCGTGAATTGCCTTTCGATAAAGACACAGCGCGTACATTTGCCCGTGTTTACGTTAGCCGAGCCCTGGATGGCAGCTTTGCCCGTAAGCACTACAGTATCGCAAATTATTCTTCTTACATTTGGAGCGTACGCCTGATGCAGACTCTAGGAGAGTACGTTGTTACTCATTCACCAACTGCGCGAAGACTTTGGTGGAGTGTCACGCCCCATCGACGCAAACTCAGGGCGCTCGTGCCGAAACGATTCCACTCTTGCTCGGAATGGAAGGCCCCTGCATCTCCTTTTCACAGGGTGCCTGTTTTCAAGCCCAGGCTCGACAACTCTGGGCTGGTTTGGGTCGCCATCTGTCTTCACGCTGAGTCATTCTGGAAATACCTTGGTCTCCATCCTCTCCCATTCCACCTCGCTCTCGTGGGCTTGGAAGATTATTTTCTAGTGGTCTTGCAGGTATGCCTTCACGCCTGCCGGAAACCAAGCTCTCTGGGGGAAAGATTGGGGTTCGAGGGCAATGCAATAGCCATTCTTTGCAGCTTCATCGAAATCGCTGAACGAACCTATGGCACTCTACACCAAATGTGGGGGCACCGAACTGGAAGTAAGGATTGGTGTCTCAACCTGTCCAAGCATGCAGTCGGTTTCGCCCAGTTCCACTTAGACAGGCTCAAGAAGGACGGGGCGGCAACTTTTCCCGAGTACAATGAATGGCATCAGTCGTTCTATGACAAGTATAAAGCTGCTTGTACGGAAATTGCTCAAATGGACCTATCAGCATGGGTTGAGAATAGCCTGAGATTGGAAGAGAGAATGAAGGAGGAGGGATCGGAAGATAGACTGGAGGAGAATTCAAGCGACGACGACGATGGGGGGGACTATGAGGACGGGGGCTCAGATTGTTATGATTCTGAGGAGGGCTCGTATGACGATCTTGACGAGGGATCAAATGACGATTATGAGGAGGATCTAGATGTTGATGACGATAAGTAGCCCGTCCCTCCCTAATTTTAGGGCACCGCCGTTTATCCCACCAATAAATTCAGGCGTATATTTGCCTCACAAATGACGCTAGTCTGACTTACTATCGATGCCGCGTTATAGGTCCTCATGGAGAGGTGGCCATGCGTGAAGATTCCTGCTGAGACGTGAGGTACTTCGTACGTCGCGACAATGTGAGCTCCGCTGGTGTGAAGACCGTAGCACTGTTTCTTTGGACATAAGGAGTTATGGAAAAGTTCTGAGTAGGGACTTCTCCAGGGCTAGAAGCGGTATCAATTAGCAGGGGTGCTCGTAAATGCTGGTGATGGGAGCGTAAATCTGTGAGCGGGGAGATACGATTTCAGCTTGTTGGAAGGTCTTGAGGCCGTTCCCCCCCTCCGGCGGCCTTATTCCAACTCTTTAAGACGCTGTCTGCCCTCTCTCTTCACCCTTTTCAGTCGCAATTGCACGTACAGTCAGTCACAAAGCACACACAGAAGAAGCACGATTTGTATGAAGATTCAATAAGCTAGATCTAGATCTAGATGCTATACCAAGAGAAAACGCCGCCCAAATCCAACCCAGGGGGTATAAGTATGCTTTGCTATCCAAGCCCACCCTATTGCGGAAAGCTGTTTTCGCCTCTAACAACCACCAAACATCCCAGTACAAAGTATATATATACAATGAAGAATGCTACCTCTTGTATGCTCGCAAACCCATCAAAGCGAAAATACAACAATGCCAAATAATCCAGGGCCCAAATATGGGAAAGAATCGAAGATGCATCGAGGAAATTATAGCAACCAAGCGCGCTTACGGCTGCGCAAAGATGGCGAGCGTAGCGCAGAAGTTGCTACGATTATCCGCATCCTTGACCAGCCCCTTGCCACCGCTCGTGAGCATATTGACGCTCGCCTTGGTACTCAGCCCAAAGATGTTGACATTGGTCGAGTTCTCAATCTCGTTGATGTCCGTCTGGCAGTCCTGCGAGTTGACGCACGTCTGCGCGTAGTTCTGGAAGAAACTGTACGTGCCCGCGCCGTAGTTCCACAGCGAGCTCGAGTCGATGATGCGCACCGCCCACGCCGACTGGCCCTTGGCCATCTGCGGATCAAAGTACTTGGCGTTGGTCTTGAACGGGACCTGCGCGTCCGGGTTGGGCTGGTAGTAGGGCGTCTCCGTCTGGATGGCACCGAAGAAGATGTCCTTTGCGCCTTGGAACTGGTACTGCGAGAGCTGCGAGTGCTCCGAGGCGGTGCCGTAGAGCCAGACGGGGCCTTGCGACTCGACGAGCATGCCGCGGCCGTTGTAGATGTCGATCTGGCTGTGGTCGCCCTGGTCGAGCTCGTGGTCGGCCGTCCAGAGCCACACGTTCTCGAAGTAGCCGTTGGCCGACTTGGTGATGTGCAGCTGCATGAAGGAGCCGATGCAGTCGTTGTTGGCGCCATGGGTCGCGTCGGGGTTCTTCTTGCAGTTGGAGGATTGCAGCTTGGTGCCTTCCCAGCCGCCGACGCGGAAGTGCACGTCCCAGAGGCCGGCGGCGCCGTTCTCGGCGTTGATGTTCCACTCCATGAGGATGGCGCCGGGGGCAGGGCCTTGAGTTGAGATGATGCAGTCGCTCATTTCGAAGGCACCCTTATCACCAGAGGCCTTGCCGACTTGGAAGGCTGGCTTGGGGTCGTCCATGTTGCTGAAGAAGTCACCGGTGGCGAGGAACATGGAGTACACTTCACCGACGATCTTGACATTCTTCTCGGCGGGAATGGTGATGGTCTTGGTAATCAGGTAGGCGCCGTGGTCGGCGAAGAGAATCTGATCGGCGGTCAGGCTGTCGATGGCTTTCTGGACGGCGGCGGTGTCATCGGTCTTGCCGTCACCCTTGGCGCCGGCGGTCTTGAGGCTGACGAAGTTTTTGACGTCGACAGTCTCGTATTGGGGCTTGCTGCGCTCGAAGAAACCGTTCTTGCCGAGAAGGCTTTGGGGCTTCTGGGGAGCACCGCTAATGTCGCCCTGGACGCGGCCTTGAGAACCACCGGCGGGAAGAGCATTGCCCTGAGCCCAGCCGGTAATAAGCTTGCCGCCAACGAGGATTGGCGTGCCTTTGAAGTCTTGGACAGCAGTCTGGGATCCAGAGAAGTCGACGTTGTCGAGAATGAGCGAGCCGCCGGCGGTGGGGATGCTGTTTTGGGAGAAGGAAGTGTTGACGCCAATGGGGGTGTTGATCGTCTTGCTGTCGAGCATGATGACGGAGCCGACGGTCTGATTCTCGGGCGCATTTGCCATGTCCAGACCAACCTTGCAGTTGTTGAATGTGTTTGACTTCATGGTCCAGAGCCAGTTCCAGTTCATGTAGATGCCGGTGCCGCAGTCATTGAAGGTCATGTTGCGGGTGGTGAACTGCTGGCTTCCAAGGAAGGCGCCGATGCCGCCACCGTTGAAGACGAGGTCGGTCATGAAGCCACCGGAGCCGTTGTCCTGGAAGATACCCTTCTGGTCGGCATTGCCCTTGTCCATCTCGAAGACGACATTCTGGATGCTGGTAGCCTGGGAGACCTGCCAATGGACACCGGCGGTGGCGATGTCCGTCCCACGGATATCGATGACCATGTTGCGAATTTGGCGGTAGAAGTTGTTTTGGTTGGTATACCAGTTGGCACCGTTGCCGCCGGGAATGTAGGGATCAGCATCGATGACAGCCATACCCTTGAAGGATTTTGCTGCCTTGAGGGTAGGCATGTTCAGGGCGTCACCAATGAAGGAAGTGTAGTAGTATTGGATGATCGGCTCGCTGACCAGATAGGTGCCAGGAGGGAAATAGACAAGGGCGGGTTGCGTGGTCGTGGAGTCGCACTTCTCTCCACAACGAGTGCCGCTGGAGATGGCCTCGTTGATGGCAGCCGTGTCGTCAGTTACACCATCGCCTACGGCCTTGAAGTCCTTGACATTACGGAAGACCTGGTAGGCGGCAGGGTCGGCGTTGAAAGCAGCCTGGCCCTGGTGCTTGATGTTGGCAAGCCAGTAGCTCGAGCCGGCCGCCGCGGGGGTGTTTGCCTGCGCAACCGGTGCGGCAGATGAGGGGGTAGCGGAAAGGAGGACGCGTAGCGTCAGTAGAAGCGCTCCAGCGCCGAGGAAGACCATGGTTGCGGTCAGAAGGTCGCACCGTGGAGATGTAAAACGTCGAAGAAGCGGTCGTAGAAGCTTGAAGGAGTGGCCGTCAGTGTCCTGCAAAGACGAGGTGCTGGTATTTTCGTAGTACGAAAGTGTAGGAATGCAGTGGTGCTATGAAGCTGTTCGACCGAGGACAGAAATGAGTGTCGGAGCAACGTATCGAGGAAGCTTTTATGATGCTGGAAGAGTCCTGACGTCTCCAGATAAAGAGTGACAATAAAGAAGGTACACAATACGTTGAATAGAAACAATAGCGGCAATGCAATGCGAGCAACGGTGAAGCTGCGTAAAGAGCAAACGGCGAGGCGACCGCCATTGTTAATATACAACTCACAGAGGCAAAAACGAGATTAGACTCACAATAGGTCCGCGCCAATCAAGGAGGGCGTTTGTAAACCTCCTTGTTTCAAGTTTGAGATCGCCGGTAGACGTCTCTCGCTGTTCACTGTCCCCTTCACTACTGCCGGCTTCACCTCGACTTTTTATATCGAACCCGTCCCGGTCATACCAGGGCGCTTTTGCCGCCGCATCGTCCTCAACCGCATCCGACGATCCCCCCAGAAAGCCATCATTCTCCCCAGGCTCATGATGAGGATACACAAGCATAGCTACGTTCCTCCGGAGCGCGTGTCCCAGAAGGGCACCGCGGAATGCACCTGTGGCTGTCGGCTGCAGAGGGCAATAGCCGGGGTTAGTGGCAGCAGGGAGCCTTGTGCGTGTCTTCGCAGGCAGTCTAGCGGCGGGTGAAACATCAGACGGGCGATGGCCAGTTGATTGGTGTGGCAGCAGAGGGTCCTGTGAGGTGGTCAAGGGATGGTGATCTGTCAGGCACCGTCGATCGATTCTGCCGGGGTGCAGGAGCAGCCGAGCACCGTTTCTGAAACAAGCAAGCCCTGGCGCTGTCTCAGGCCCTCGACTGGCCAGGGCACGGTCGCGTCTGAGTGGCCTTGCGGAGAGATTCCGGAAGGCGTTTGACCAGCCCAGCGCTTCATGGCCAGGCGCTGCCTCGATCGCTGCTGGTGGGCTTTGATCGCGCGGTCGCGACGGGCCGCCAGCGCATCCTTTCTTGTCAGTCGAAGCGCCGCCTGAGGAAGCGAGGGCGAGCAGAGCAGCAGCAGCAGAAGAAAAACCCTGGACGAAAGAGTCAGCCAGCTTGCTCGACGACGGCGACGACGGCGACGACGGCAAACGACACCTACAATCGCTGCTGTCCAGTCGCACGAGAACACGCACTTCACTCACCACCCATGGACGCTTGCGCCGGCCCTGGGCGAGGGCAGCACCTGCCGCAGACAGATGACATGCCCGGTGGTGGTGGTGAGGGAGAGACAACCCCCAGCAACCCCGCCGCTCCCTTCATTTCACCATGCTCGCAGTCTCATCGCCCCACGGAGCATGTGCTGCGACGAAGTGCATCCAAGAAGGGAAGCCTAACGGACAAAGCGGAAGCTCGGCCTTGGGAAACAAAGGCGTGCCCGGCGTGTTTCTCAGGCGCACATGTAAAAGCCCGCCCCACTGCCGCAGACCCTCGCCCTCACTATCCTCCCTACTCATTAGTGTTTTCCCGCGGTTCAGGTGAACTAACTCGCGCCTCCACCCATGATTATTATCGTGTGCCAATCGGCGCATCAAGTCCACATTGGGCAGGAAACACGTCCGCATCTCCACCAGGATGTTTCTTGCAGACATACAACTTCATCATTTTAATTCAGGTGCATTTTCAGGAGCAAGCTACGCCGCGGGCCAGATGCCGTGGGTTGTTTGATACCCACGGCACCGTCGCACGCAGATCCTTCATGCTTAATCTGCATCGTATATACCCAAGGCCCAATGAGAGCCCGTAGAAACACTTTTGACTTGCCTTTTCCACTTAAATCCTAGGGACCATCTGGTGGACCAGGGCATCTAGATCCCAGATCAGGCGTGCCCGCATCGGAGATGGTGGCTTCGCGGCAAAGCATCCTGACCCGCAAACGACCCTCTTTGCAACCTTCCTCCCAAAGTCACCAGAAGTGCTTTGCGCTGCTTTCCGTGGCAGGTTGCATCGACTGGCTGCCCCCGTCCTGCTCATCTCGGAGACTGCGAATCACACGTGCAAGGCGATGGATGCCCTCTGCCAGCATTTCCTCCTCCTCCCAAGCGAAGCAGACTCTGCACGGAGTTAGCTGAGGGGTTGGACGAGATGCGCCGCACTTGTGCGTCCGCAATGTTGGATAATCACTGCGGCTGGCCGCCAGAGCTGACAATGACTCTGGAAGACCGAAGCAGGAGTGGACTCAAGATAAGGCGCAGGGAAGGGAGAGGTGGTCGTACCTGATGTCGTTCTCGAAATGTGTACCTGAGTGCTCAGTGTCACCAGGGACTTGGAAGATTTCGCCCTTTAGACACTGTTAGCGGCTCCCATTCTCTGCTTTTGGGACTTCTTGGCTGGACACACCTGTGCCACGACGACATTCTCTTCCTCCTTAGCCCGTTGTGCGACGATTGCGCCTTTCAGCGGGTGCGGGAGCGTCAACCACACAAAGTATCCTCCCACAACCTCTCTGTCCATTTGGGGCAACCGGACGCCGAGCGGGATCAGTTCTTCGTGGATGGCGCTGAGCAGCTTCTGGTAGCGCTTGCCGTACGCTGGCTGGAGTGTGTCATAGACGTAACGTTGAAGATCTCCTGACTCCAATGTCTCTGCTAAGAATGTGGCCGCCAGTTGAGAGGGAGCGCCTCCGGAGCGGCTTGAGCCTCTGTAACGTCGTTAGCTGTCACCACGGTCAAACATTCTAGAAGAAGCCACAACCGTTGTAGCGGATCGCCACCCAGACATCTGTCCGAATCCGGAAGTCCAGAATGGCACATGGCGGCGAGGGGCAGGCTCGAATGGGGGTCTGCGATGACCACATAATGGTGGGAAGGAATTGCAAGGATACACTTACGTCTGGGAGACCCCGTATGCTAGCTTCGGCGTCCCTTCACACCAGCCAGTCCTCACACCGGGACCGCAGATCTTCGAGAAGCTTCCATTCGAAGCCGCATTCCCGAACCCATCTGCGCCATGTCTTTCGGCGCCGCCGTCGAGATACCGATCGATATCGACGATTCGAGGCAGAATCGCCTTCTCCAAGCGCAAAGTCTTGGCGGTGAGACTCGACGGCCATTGTAGGAAATCGTACACATCATCCGTGATGATCAGAGCATCGTACTCACGCGCTAGTCTCACAAGCTCTTCCCTTCTCCGCAGCGTCATGGTCTTGAAGGAGGGATTGCTGAACGTGGGCACTGCGTAGATGACGTGCTTGTAGATCTTGGACCACGCTCGCGGTGGTTTGATGTGCTAATGTGCGCGTTAGCTTTGATGCGAAGATACCAAATCAGATTCAGAGGGACGATGTCTGGCTGAGACAATGTATTCCTGCAAAGATAGGCTCAGTCCAGCCATCGACAAAGCATTGTGTCGACCACTGCTATGGACGTCAGGTCGTTAGGTGCCGGAATAAGGCAGACACCGTCAGTTTTCAGGGACGGCGCATTATCTTGCGTTCCTATATATGATAACAGAGGAAGAACCGTTTCCGAGTGCGAACGCTCGTGGACCGTTGCTGCGATACATAACAAGATGGCTGCAGGCCTTCGACGGTGCGAATTGTATAAGATTCTACCACTCACCGGGTCGTTGTTTCCCTGCGCAGTTGCCTGCTCTTCACTCTTCTTGATCTCACGTCTGAGGAATTCAATATCGATACCTTCTTCATCCTCCGGCACAGCTCGTAGCTTGAGCGCGCTGTCTTCGAATATACGGAAAGCGAGCATATACGCTGGAGTCACTATCCAGACATTTCGCGTATAGACCGGATCTGTGAAGACTTGAAGAAGACAAGCTAGGTTCTGCGATGCTCCGCCTGTAATGGTGATTCGCTCTTCAGTGATCGGTTTTGGTGGTTGATAAAAGTTGGTTAGCCAGGAGGCCATGCCCCTGCGGGCTTTGGAATCGCCATTGTCTGGCCCGTATAGCATCGCCGGTACGGCAAGCTGCTGTGTCTTTAACACATTCTGCGAGCCTTTTTCGATCAGATAGATGGGCAATAGCGCAGTGTTGGGCCATCTGAAGCTCAAACGCGTTAGCACGAATCCTCAATGAAGCCGAATTCGTGCGTACGCGTGGCATATTCGCACTGTATCCAGGTACACCCGGAGGAACCGAGAAATCTATGGCCTGAAATAGATATGCAGGGAAAGTACTTCAATAATGGTCTTGGCACTGTTATGCAGTTGAGATGCGGAATCGGATGTACCTGGACGCGGTGGAGCTTCTGTGGAGTATAGTATTGGGCTAAGGAAAGGGGATGAGAAATAGGAGCTGACCCTCGCAATAGGTTAATGAGCTTCTTGGAGCTGGTAGCCGACCCGACGACTTCCGAGAAGTTGAGCGCAGGCATATTCCCCTTGGTCTTGCAGGCGTCTCCTGAGCGCGGCTTGTTGAGCAGAGTATTGGCTGCTGAGGTGTGAACTCGTCAGCCCCAAACCGAGGGTACGAGCGCGAAGCTGTGGCTGAGGCAACGCCCTAGTAAGTGCGTACTGAAACAATTGAGATGTTGGGAGAGCCTATGGCGACTTGGCCTCTGATCGAATGTGAAATAGGTGATGGGGCAAGGCTCGGTAGATGGACTATTTGCCGAAAAGAAATGTGAATTCCGTCTCTGAAGACTTTGATGGTGTGAAGGGCTTGCGTTATCGATAGCGGAGGTGACGTATGCCGCACGTGCTAGCGCAGCATCCATCCATGGGTGGGCTACAGATTCTAGAAAGAGAAAGCAATACGTTGCACAATTGCTCAGCTAAATTTTCGTCGCCCTGCCCGATGAGCAACGCTTTCAAATGCTTATGGTGACTCTGCTGTCCAGCTGCTCTGCAGTGCGCTCTCCGGGAGAAAGACTCACCGCCGCGAAGGAAGGTTTGATGCGAGTGAAAGACGGAGTTGGTCGTCGGTCGCGGGCCGAAACGGCGCAGATCTTGTCACTGCGAGGCTTGTGGGGCCTGACGCAAGGCGCAGGAACAGCGCAGGATGCATGGAGTGCCTTTTGGTGACGCTTTCGGGTGATCTTGTCTCTTCGAGGCAAAAGCTGACACCCTGAAATAGGCCTCTGGTGCGGCGAGGCCAATGGGGGCGCTCACGGGCAGGAGCCCGAGGAAAACACGTGTGTGCGTCATCTCTAACCCGTGGCGGCCTCGTGCGCCACGGCAATGGTAAGGGAATTGCCCAGAGCCGCTCGCCGGCGGTACATATGCAATGGAAAGGCCGTCTTTTACGCCATTCCCACTTCTTTGACTTTACTTACAGGTCTCTACGGTGACCTCCGCCGTCCTGAATGGCGCCTTGTTTGTTATTCTTCCCCGCCGCCAGATAATTCACCACCCAGTATTTGGATCGTGCCCACCGCCGCTGCCTTGCCCTTTGTTCCCGCACCTGGTCTTGTTCTCCCCCCGCGCCAGCATGCTCTCTGCCAACAAGAGGTCGAGCCACAGGCTCTCGTCGATATTCTCGGCGGGGTCCAACGAATCCGGCTCGGTCGACTCCTCGGGGTCAGGCTCGAATTCCACCGGCCGCCTCTCCAGAGTCAAGAACCGCATATCCTCTGCAACCCACCACGGTCCCGAATATCCTGCTCCTCCGCAGCCCAACTATCCTTCCCACGCGCCTTCCACCATACAACCCGTCGCATCCGCACCGCCCGCGCCCCTCGAGCCACCGCCGTCGCTTGCTGCCATCAACGCCCCGCGATCTCGAAGCTCGTCGCCATCAGCTCGTCTAAGCAAGAGCCGACCCGGCACGCCAACTGCCGATCCTGGTAGCGGGCGCCTTGCGCCGGTGGAGGGAAACTTCAAGAAACTCAAGCGCAGGAGCAAGCTGTTTGGTGGAGGGGAGAGCAGCGACGAGCGTCTCAGTGATCATGGAAGTGGCGCACAGGGCGGAAGCCCGCTGGCCTGGGTCGTTGGACACAAAGGAAAACTTCCATACAATTTGACCATGTTGTTGAACGGAGAGAAGGTGAGAACGCCTATAGCATGGTCGCATATGCAGAGCTGACTCGGGTCCAGGTTCCGGAGCTGTGGGACGACCAGGGCGATACGTTGGTCTACCTTTTCCCGAGAACATCGAATAGAGGGCCGTCATTCCGCATCGATTCCTCCGTGTACGCTGCCTCACAATACATGACTCGTCTGGTGCATGGCAGACTATACAGTGACGCAACCCCCACCGCTCCAAACGAACAGACGGATCGCGGCCTCCGCAACGCCTCAGGCAGCTACACGCCCTCGCGAGCGGCCTCTCCAGATGCCAGCGTCGCAGATAGTTCCGAGGGATCTAAGGGATCCAGGGCGCTCAGCGACGCAACCGAGGATGACCACTCCGAAAAGCACTTGTATATGCCTATCGCACTGAGTACCGACCAAGCCCCAGTGGTACCACAGAGACAAGAAGCGCGACTGTCCTCCAGCGACATTGATACGCTAATAGCATACCGTAACTTCTTCGCCTTCTTAATCGGCCAATCCCTCGTAGCAAGTCCTCGTCATTCAGAGATCTTCGATATCTTTATGAGAATCGCGGACATTCTGCAGCACTACAATTTCTCGAACGTCGATGGCTCCACCTTCGGTGAGGTCGCTGCGTCAAGTTTCGATTGCTACGTCGACGAGCTTAATCTGGCTGACGTGAGGCAGAGTCGCGAGAAGACAATTGAGGCCATTGTCCTCGGCGAGAGAATGCGCTCGATCGGATTATACACGGAAGGGTATGTGCATGCTGTAGGCAAATTTGATAGTATCAAGGAGCTACAGCACCCGAAGTATGACCTGATCTCCCACAAGACCGTCACTCGGATAGGACGAGCGGCGCTGGATCTCGAATCGCGGGAGCAAAATGTCAACACCAAGCTGAAGATGTTTGAGTTTCCCGCTATGTTCTCTGGTATTATGAATTCGGAAACGTCTGATGAAAAGAAGGTCATTAGGTTCAAGAACTGGAAATCCTCCTTCATGACTACGCGCTCGTTTGTTCTGGATTACTACAAATCTGCGTACGGTTCATGGCTCCCCAAGGCGCGATCCAAAAAGAACAACCTCACGACGAGCGGCCTGAACCGTCTCGTCTTGCTGGAGATCTATCGCGACTTGTCCAACCTCTACGATTTGTTAGTTGACCGAGCAAACCTCACAAACCGCACGGCAGATGGTTTCATCGGCGAAGAGGAGGATACAGCCTTCGAAGCAGTCGCAAGCCGCGCGCTCCGAAAGGTGCTCAGCGAGTACGACCGCAGCACCCCGCCGGTGCAGCCAGCGATTCCATTCGACATTCCCCTGTTCCCTACGTTGAAGGGCATCAGGTCCGACTACCCCACGGGTGATCCGAAGAAGGATGCAAAGGTGCGTGGTAAAAAGCTTCACAAGGAAGAAATTGCACGCATGCTACAGCAATCGCATAACCCTGATGCTGAGAAGCGATCTGCATTCTTGGAGGCTTTCCGGAACTTCGAGCATAAGCAGGCATCTGGTTGCACAATGGAAGAGCTTTGGGAGCTGCGCGTTGGGCAATGGCTATTCCTCTACGCCGTCATCCAGTCGCTACCCATGTTAGTAGTTGACGCACCTGGCGTCCGCTTCACCGAGGGAGTTGAATACTTCCTCTGCGAGGTTCCACGATCGGGCGTACCATGGGGCCGCGAAGACACCACACGAGCGAGAACGTGGTTCGGCGTGGCTGGCGGCTTTCAAGTCGTCAGCCTTCCGACCGACGTTGTCGAGCATGGCGTCGAGGGTGTCTTCCGGCGGTCGCACTGCTGGCAGATGGCGGAGAAGTGGTCGCAAAATGACACGCTGCTCAACGCTGCCATGCAGGAGCTGAACGTGAACGCATCGCCTCTTCCTCCGCCGCCCGGTCTACTCGATCCATCAGCAGCGGGCGACCGATCTCGTTCGCAGAGCCCTGACCGTCGACGAGAGAGCATCATGAATATTGGGTTAGAAGCGCTACCGCTGCCGCCGGGTGTTGCCCCCGCTGCCGGCTCGCCGGCGATGAGACCTGTGTCCGCCAACGATCCGAACAAGACTTTTGACGCGATTTTGGGCGCGTCTGCTTACCCAATTTCCTCCAAGGACAAGAAGAAGAAAAAATGAGTTGATTGATGTTCTATGTGCTCACGGCCGACATCTGGATTGATTTAGCATCACATGCGTTCTTGCAGAAGAGTTGTGTCATGGGTACCGCATTGGGAGGATACTAAAAGTGGTAATTTCGGCGTACATGTTTCTCGCTTTCTTGTTCTTTAGCATCTGCATCTGCATTTCTGATGAAGCTGAGGACGATAGGTGGATGCTTGGATCTGTGGATGATTAATTGGAGAGGGCTGTAGATAAAGGGCAGATCATGCGATGTAGAGATGGCTGCTCGAGATATACAGCAGGGAATGAAGCATCTTTGGATATTATTAAGTTACGAGTTATCTTTCAAGAATTCTCTCATTGTTGTGATGCGCACAGTGCCTTATCTGACAGCCTCGCTTTGACGCGGCTCTTGACGTGCGTCACACCGCCCGCTTTGAAAGCTTAGCTCCGATAGCGGTGCACATTTACCCACACGAGCTTCTCCACCTCTTCTTCCAGAGCTCCCGTCGAGCTCGCAGCCTCGTCGCTGTGCCAATTGCGCACCTTTCCTTGGTTCCCCTCTGTTACCCCCTCCACCTTTGCCCGCCATGACGTCCTCCCTCCCCGGCAATCGCGACCTGCCCGTGTCGCAGTACGATCTCAGCACGTACTGGGGTCGCGTGCGGCATTCAGCAGATATATCAGACCCGAGGTGAGAACAGCTGCGCGAACAAGGCCTTCCTGCACATGCTGGGTGTGGTGCGTGCTACTGCCTCACGATTCTGCGATTCTCCCATCTGGGTACGAGGATTTAAACTGACGATAGAGTATAGAACGCTCCTCACCTCGTCGGCCGGCCTGGACCATGCGAAACAACTCGTCACAGCGTATAAAACGGGGAAGATACGGGATATGAATCCGGATCTGTGGAGGGCAAAGAAAATCATCGACTCGACTTTACATCCAGGTACCGGCGACTCGCACAAGGGTGTCGAGGAGGGGAAGCTGACCGGACAAAGATACTGGACAGCCGGTCTTCCTGCCATTCCGCATGTCATGCTTCGTCCTTTCGAACTTGGTCGTCACGGCGGGCATGCTCACACCTGGCCTAGGAGTAAGAGAAGCCTTCCCAGCCACAGAGAGGATGGATGCTAAAACTTCGCAGACTGCAGGAACGCTCGCATGGCAAGTCACGAACCAATCGCTCAACGTGGCCATCAACTTCTCCAACGCGAACAAATCGACGCCCCTGTCCACCTCCACCATCATACAATCGTACTTCCTCGCAGTCAGCGCGTCATGCAGTGTGGCACTCGGTCTCAACGCGCTGGTGCCTCGAATGAAGCGCCTGTCCCCGAACGCGAAACTCATTGCAAGTCGGCTCGTACCCTTCGCAGCAGTGGCAAGTGCAGGTGCACTCAACGTGTTCCTCATGCGTGGAGAGGAGATACGACAGGGTATCGACGTATTCCCTGTCCTGACCGAGGAGGAGAAGAAAAAGGTTGAGACGGGGGAACTAGATGTTAAGCCCATTGGCAAGAGCAAGAAGGCAGCGACGCTCGCTGTAGGAGAGACGGCGCTGAGTCGGGTGCTGAACTCGACGCCGATTATGGTGCTTCCGCCGCTTATACTGGTCAGGCTGCAGAGGACAGAGTGGCTAAAGCAGAGGCCTAGGATGACGCTGCCCGTTAATCTTGGTGAGTCAACTGTGGGGAGGACGAGGTGCTTATTGTTGAATGTTGAGTAAGAAGTGCTGACGATGACACGCAGGACTCATTCTTACGACTTCCATCTTTGCCCTTCCGTTGGCACTGGCGGCTTTCCCGCAGAGACAGACGATCAGTGCCAAGAGTTTGGAGGCTGAATTCCATGAGAGGGGAGGGAAGGACGGCATGGTGGAATTTAACCGTGGTATATAAGTCGAAACGACGGACGTGGTAGAGAGGGTCTGAGCATGCCTCATTATGACGAGGCGGACGCTTGGGAGGGAACATCATAGATGCGTGTATGACCACTACTGGGGAGAATTGAGGGCTGCATGGAATATGCGGCGATGCTGCACGCTGATTGGCCAGATAGCTCGACACCACCGTAGCTGCAGCCCACAACAAGCTTGAAGAAAGCAGTGGAAAATAATAGCCTTTGGCAGGTTAAAGCGGCTGCCTTGAGCTCGGCCCCAGAAAACCAAGTGACAGATGTCCAGTACTACGGTTGACATTAAAACGAAAAAAGCGTGGGCAAGGTGCCCGAAGTCAAGGTGGCCTCTCCACAAAGCAGCCACTTGTTCATTTCCAAACCCGCGACAGGGTAGCTCCGGACAGATTTATACAACCACCACCCCACCAACCCGTACCTTTTTTTGCTGCGCATGCCTTTCTCACTTAGGGTCTGAGTCCCTTTCCCTTCCTTCATCACACCTTCAGACCTCCAATTCCGCAATTTTGATACCCATTCCCCGCGCCCACCATCCTCATCCCACCTCCACCGCTCCGTCCTGACGCAACTTGGTGATACACCCACCCACCCACGCACAATGGCTCCCCCAGGCCGCCGGAGACACGCCCTCTCCCCCGCCATGCTCCTCCTCGGCCTCGCCTGCCTATTCGCCTCGACCGCCTCCGCCGCCTCCGCCGTCCTCGGCGTCGATCTCGGCACCGAATACATCAAAGCCGCCCTCGTGAAGCCCGGCATCCCGCTCGAAATCGTCCTCACCAAGGACTCGAAGCGAAAAGAGGTCTCCGCCGTCGCCTTCAAGCCCTCGAAAAGCGGGGCTCTGCCCGCCGGTGAATTCCCAGAGCGCTTCTACGGCAGCGATGCCGTGGCGCTGAGTGCGAGGTTCCCGGGCGATGTGTATCCGAATTTGAAGCAGCTGCTTGGTATCCAAGCCGACGGCGAGGTTGTCAAGGTGTATAACGAGCGGTATCCTGCGTTGAAAGTTAGGCCGCTGGAGTCGAGGAATACGGTTGCGCTGAAGAGCGGGAGTTTTGCCGACGAGGAGAAGCCGTTCTCGGTTGAGGAGTTGCTCGCTATGGAGCTGAAGAATACGAGGGACAATGCGAAGGCGCTTGCAGGGAAGGGCACGGATGTATCAGAGGTGGTGTTCACCGTTCCGCCGTTTTATACCGTTGAGGAGAGACGCGCGCTGGAGGTTGCGGCGAGGTTGGCCGGGTTGAAGGTGCTGAGTGTGGTGAGTGACGGGTTGGCTGTGGGGATCAATTATGCGACTACGAGGACCTTTCCCGTTGTCAATGAGGGCGGGAAGCCAGAGGTTAACCTCGTTTTCGATATGGGCGCTGGGTCGGCGTCGGCGACGGTGCTGAAGTTTCAGGGACGGACTGTCAAGGATGTGGGCAGGTTTAACAAGACGGTTCAGGAGGTGCAGGTCCTTGGGGCTGGGTGGGATCGGACGCTTGGTGGTGATGCGCTGAATACCCTCATTGTCAAGGATATGGTCGATTCGTTTGTCGAGTTGCCTGGCGCGAAGAGCGCTTCTATCTCCGCTGATGCGGTTAAGGCCCATGGACGGACTGCCTCGAAGCTATGGAAGGACGCGGAGAGGGTTCGTCAAGTCCTCAGCGCCAACCAGGAGACGTCTACCTTCTTCGAGAGCTTGTATGAAGACGTCGATTTCCGCTACAAGATCTCCCGCTCAAAGTTCGAGGAGCTCGCGGCCGACTTTGCCGCCCGCGTGGAAGGACCTATCAACCAGGCTCTGGAGAACGCCGGGCTAAAGCTCGCCGATATCGACTCTGTCATCGTTCACGGCGGTGCGACTAGGACTCCCTTCGTCCAGAGCCGTCTCGAAGCTCTGGTTGGCAAAGCCAAGATCAAGGCCAACGTCAACTCGGATGAAGCCGCTGTGTTCGGTGCAGCCTTCAAGGCCGCTGGTCTCAGCCCGTCTTTCCGTGTCAAGGAGATCCGCGACAGCGATACCCAGGGGTACAACCATGGCATTCAGTACATGTTCAACCTCAAGGACCGCGACCAGAAGATTTTCACGCCTAGCACGAAGATCGGAGCTACCAAAGATTTGCCTTTCCAGATGATGGGCGAGTTTGAGTTTACTATCTATCAGGCAGCCCCAGATGCGTCTGGCGACATCGTCAAGGAGCCTATCCTGCACTTCTCCAGCGGTAACTTGACGCGGGTTATCACCAAGATGATCGACAGCGATGGATGCGACCGCGAGTCGTTCAACAACTACGTCCAGGTCAGGCTGAGCCCTGTCACTGGCACTCCTGAGGTTGTTTCCGCGTGGGTTACTTGCGAGGCTGAGACCGAGGAGGCCAAGGGTGGCATTGTCGATGGTGTCAAAGGCTTCTTCGGCATGGGCGGCAAGAAGGATCAGGAGCCGCTTAAGGAGAGCGAGAGCGCTTCGGAGGAGGCTTCTTCCTCGTCAAAGTCATCGAGCTCGTCGTCTTCTTCGTCTTCTGCTGCGGCGGAGGCTTCAGATGCTGCGAAATCGGGACCGAAGAAGAAGACTGTTAGATCCGCGCATACGTTCACTGTTGTCCAGAAAGGTTATGAGAAGCATCCCCGCAAGGAGTTCAAGCGCATGCAGGACAGGTAAGGGCGTCGCAAAACAACATTGTGATTTCGACTGACAATCCACAGACTCACCGCCTTCGACGCCTCCGACAAATCCCGCCGCATCCGCGAAGAAGTTCTCAACTCCCTCGAAGCCTTCACCTACCGCGCACGCGACTACCTCGAGGATGAATCCTTCATCGCCTCCTCCACTGCCGAGATCCGCTCTTCTCTTGAAGAGAAACTTAGCGCGGCATCCGAATGGATCTACTCCGAAGGCCACGACGCTTCTGAAACGGTATTGACCTCTAAACTCAAGGAGCTCAAGGACCTCGTCGATCCTGTTCTAAAGCGCAAGGATGAAGCAAGCACGCGACCTGAGGCTATCAAGAAGCTCGAGAGCATGCTGGCCGATGTCGAACGCCTAGTCGATCTCGTCAAGCATACCATTGCCTCCCAGAGCGCAGAGTCATCCGCATCCGTCGAAGCAGCAAGCAAAGCGTCCGCATCCAGCGCCACGACCACGCCCTCCTCCTCCGCCGACCCCCTTGATGACCTTGAAGCGGAAGACATGCTCAGCGCATCAGCCTCGGATGCATCAGCCAGCCCCGAGCCCACGCCCGTANTCNNNNTCTACAGCGACGAGGACCTCCAATCCGCCAAGCAAGCTCATGACTCCGCGAAACAATGGCTCGAAGAAAAACAAGCCGCGCAGAAGAAATTAAAAGACACCGACGACCCCGCAATGACGACCAAAGACATCGAATCCCAAACCGCCAAGCTCGAGCAAACCCTCATGCAGCTCATGATGAAAAAGGCAAACTTCTACAACAAGCCCAAGCCCTCGTCAAAGCCCAAGGCCAAAGCCTCGAAGCCCAAGGCCAAGAAAGCGAAAGCTTCCAAGAAGGGTAGCAAAAAAGAGAGCGAACCCGCCAAGGAGCCGACGCAGGAGGAGCTCGACGACGCGCTGAAGAAGGCGGGCATCAACACGGATAAAGTGAAGCTGAAGTTTGATCATGCGAAGGAGATGCGCGATGATAAGGGGAGGTTGCTGACGAAGCTGGATTTGGGCGAGGATGCGACTGAGGAGGATATTATGGCTGCGATTGATCGCGCGACGAAGGAGGGCAAGGAGCGGTTGGAGGAGGAGAAGAGACATAGTGAGAATGCGGCGAGGAGCACAGGGAAGGATGAGCTGTGAGTGAGTGGTGGGAGAGTGTGAATGGCGGATAGAGTGGTGCATATGGAGAGTAGATGATGCAGTGCATTTGTAGGAGTTAGGAGAAATGGATCCTCTTCTTTTAGCTATTTTGGCTTCGTTGTCAATAGTTGTGTGCACTTTGCAGCTGTGATCACGCGGTGGTGTGCATTGAAAGGCTGAAAAGGCGATGGGCGTGTGCAATGCTCCTGCAGCGGAAAGTAGCCCTGAATACACTCAGGCTTTCCTTGTACCGGTAATCTTCCTTAGTGCGGTCTTCTCTCGACCTTTCCTTTTGAGTGGCGTACGCCACGGTGCAGTGCTGACAGCTAGTGACATTCAAGCACCAGTGCTTGCTTGCGCCACTGGGCCCTGTTGCGTGATTGATAGGTCTTGCGGCGTCGATTCACGGGGGTGAAGATTGCATCCTAAGTTATATAGGTGTTTGTTCGTGCTGTTTTACGGATAACGCAAGCAATAAATACAGTAAAGAATATAGTAGCCTACAATACTTTACAGTATATCAAATTACGAAGAAGTTATTCGAATAGTAAGCGTTAGTAATAGCGGCTAACTAGATCAACGCGATTCGAAAGGTTAGTCCAACAAGGTAGGCAAGGTAGGCAGAAGCTGCTGCCAGCGACGGCATCCTGAGTTATGTAACTCGTCTTTTGATATCAGGACTGGCGGTGTTAGAGTCAAGCTGACTTATGTTCCTGTGCAGATACTCACCATGTCTGTAGCCAGTAACTTGAGAACAAGCCTCTCAAAGCCATCAAGTGTTTTCTCTTCACAGTCCCCTTTGCTGCACCCGAGGACTATGCTTCACCCTAAGCGGACCGTCCTTTTCTCCTGATCCCGGAGGCAAGCATTATACTCCTTCCTGTTAGGTTGGCGATTTAGTATTGCCCCTGATACTCTGTTGACTACGTGCACATGGGACCAGCCCAAGATCAAATGCCCGATCCGCTCAAAACATTCACCCTTGTCCTGAACAACCATGATGAAGGTTTCTGGACCGCAATTGTGGCCCGGCACGGGCTTTAGATGGCGGGAGTTGCCCATTATCATGCCGAGGAAGCCTCCAGTCTTCAAGTCTGCATGGAATTCCGAAGCTTCTTCCGTCTCCTGTAAGAGGTATAGATTGGCGTGGACACTTATAGCCTCGTTGATATTGAAAATGACCCAGTAATCAGACCCAATTGTCGGATTTGCTGATAATGGCTGGTACTCTGCGTGTTTGGTTTCAGGATCATAATGAAACCTTATATCGATGGTATATATGGACAGGCGCACATGATAGGAGAGGCTTCGATGTTGGAGAGGAGTTTCCCAGTATGTATCCCATGACATCAAGGCTTGATTCGTGTCCTCAAAGGAAACCTGTATGTCGCTTTGTCCATCGATCCTCAGACCCTCGGTGCACTCAACAGAGGTAGACTTCAGGATGATTTTCCAGCCAGCCCATGACCAGCTTGGAAATCCGCTCCGCCGGTGTCCAGGTAGCTGTTGTTGCCAGCAAAGGCCAGCAACGAAACCATCACTCCAACGTCGATGCACCGCTCTCGGCATATTAAAGAGGACGAAGGAAGGGGTTAGAATGGGCACACCCCAGTGGTGGTAAATGGGGCTTTCCGTCCTTTCGAAGGATTTCAAGACACCAAGAATGGCGTCTACAGTATCTTCCTCGTAGGCGAGCTTGCGTGTCGAGTAATCTGCCAGACACCGTAACACCGAATTGTGGTCGTGATGGAGAGTGCCCCTACAGAACAAATTACTGAAGGCTTTCCGGTCCAGTCGACCATATATCTCGTATGCGTTCCCGGCGTGGCACTCGAAATACACTTGTTGCTCGGTGAAAACCAGCAGACGGCGGGAGAGCCACGCTTCTTGGTATGTCCACCCACGGGACATCCAAGGTGACTTCTTAATGACGTATTGTGGATCACTCATAAGAGACACGAAGAGATGACCCCCGATGTGTGCAATTGGCTGAGGAATGCGGGGGGTCGAACTGACGCCCGGGAGACCTGCATGCGAGTGATCGCCGGCCCCAGCAACAATCGTCAGGTCGGCGTTTTGGTACACAAGGTCCATCTGGCGTATTTGCTCCATCTTTTCTCCAGAATTACTTTGGTCGATGCAATACTTGTCCACCCAGAGATATTTGTAGCCAAGTGAGTGAGCCACAATCACCGCATCCTCTATCGTTCTTGGTAATCTCCTTGGAAGAGCATTCATATCTTGAGAGACATCTTCTGTTTCTGCAACCTGACCCCACACGTAACTAAGGGCACAATATGAGCAAGGAAATGTGGCGGATTCGAGCTTGCGTGTCCAGCAGTTAATCAGTTTCAAAGCCTTGGGCTTCTGATTACTTTCTTCTGAGCATAGTCCCTGGTGCTGGCCTACACAAATTTCCAGCCAACTCCGAATGATAGCATAGTCGACTCCGTCCGGCCTGATCAAGCGACCTGGAAAAAATCCCGGATTTAATTCCAATTGCAATGGTGTGTTGACTGCGATATATCCCGTTTGTTGTAATGAGTGCAGAATCTTCATGAACGTCCAGAGGCCGCCATCGTAGACTGGGATAACACCAAGCATAGAATACTGGGTATGATTGCGTAATTCATAAGGGGCCAATCGAGGATGCACGAGATGGTATAGTCCTAGCTCTTCCGAGTCCGAGAGATCGGACGCGTTGAGTCTTACGGCGGCAAGAAGCCGACAGAACGAGCAGGACTTGTCCATGTTCCAGTTACTTGCCCGGCCGAGCTCCAGGATAAGGCCGGCAGGGCAGTTTCGAGGGGTTGAGGCGATGCCATCGAAGTCGATTGAGGCGCATCTGTCGCATAGATTATTGGAAGTATTAGTAACATCCATTGTGAATGAACTGATCGCGAAGTG
Source organism: Pseudomonodictys pantanalensis (assembly GCA_019022785.1). Lineage (NCBI taxonomy): Eukaryota > Fungi > Ascomycota > Dothideomycetes > Pleosporales > Parabambusicolaceae > Pseudomonodictys > Pseudomonodictys pantanalensis. The sequence goes on from JAFHBV010000060.1 coordinate 67,223, forward strand.
GAATAGTGTGTAAGATCAGGTAGCGTTGCATGATCGTGTTTGAGTTTGGCGTCACAGCCGCATGGCCCGTGCGCGCATAAACACCTGAGGCAGCAACCCTACTTCGAAGACTTGCACCCATCCCTATGCCATCTACTTCAATTCGTAAAATCCTTCTTCGGCGCATTTCCCTCTTCCGTCCCCGTCCCATACCTCCTAACATGTTCCTTCCCCGCCCCCTTATCCTTCTCAAACTCCTTAATCTCCTCCACATCCAAATGCTTAACCACATTATCCGCCTGCCACTTCTTAAAGCTAAACCCCACGCCCTCATGGCTATAATCCTTATCATTCGCCTGGTCCTTATGATACTTGATCATCATAAACTCGCTATCCTTGGTCGCCGGATCCAGGCTCAGACTAACCAGTCCTGTGATGGTGGCGGTCTTGGGGATGAGCCTGAAGGTCCAGGCTTGTTTGTTCTTGAATTGAATCATCTCGTCGTCGGAACGAATGACTTGGTAGCCGAGGTTTGCAGACTTGTTGAAGAGTTTGGGCAGCGCGAACCATTGGCCGGCCATTTTGTAGCGGTCGTTGGCGTAGACGAATTGGTCGTCGTAGACGCAGTCGGGTGTGTAGCGCTTTACGCGCAGGACGGTCGGCTGGCAGCTGTAGAGGGCGATGATCTGTGTTGGTGTAAGCTTCATCTTGCTAAAGGTATCGGATGAATAGGGCGCACATCATCTACCAGTCTTTGTCGCGGTGGGCTTAGTGCAATGGACTTGGAAGGATCAGGTGTGTAGTCTTCACTCGTGGCCGTCTGTCTTGGCTCAAAGTTCTCGCCGGACTTGTCGCTTGTCTTTGGGAATTCCGTACTTGAGGACATGTTGGCGCGCACTTCTGCGTTGTGAAATTGCACTGTCAAGGCCTTTTGCGGGTGGGCAAGGGCTGGTTTGCTGACGAAATTTCTCAAATTTTTGGTAAGGGGGGTCGAGCGAGACATGCGTTTGGATTCTTGACTATCAGAAGAAGGCTCATGCATGGTATATATGGTTGCTTGCTTTTCGTCAACTCCGAACACAACTAATCGCCCGCTGTTGGTCCGTTGTGGCCAAAAGACCAGGATGATGTTCGCTGGTTGGAGAGACGCGAAGTCAATGATTCATCGAGCCGCGGAACGAGTACAGTTTTGCGAGACGCGTCAGGCGCTTTACGGACGATCTAAAGTGTATTGCATACCTGTGACGTATGTATCCTTGCACATCGCACGTTTCCAGAGCCCTAGCGTGGCGTAGGGCTGGGTGGAGCTAGAACGGGATGACGCAAGCGGGGAATCTGGTGTCGATCTTCAAGAGCACAGAGCCAACAGCGAAAGAAACCAAACAGAAAAATGGACAGGATGTGTCTTAGGAAGGCGACCTGAGGTATAGCCCTCTCCCTAATCTTTGTTGGTCCCTCGTGGGGCTTGATCTCCCCATAGCCGTCAGGCTCGACTGTCCCGGAGCCTCGGTGCTGTTGTATCCACCTGATAAGAGATGCCCACATATTCATTCCAGAAGAGAATTTGCTGCTCCAAGAGACTAAAATTCAAACTCCGCATCGTCGCCAGCCTCATTCGCTTAAGAGGGTAGCCGTCACTTCTCCACGTAAATGGGATGCCGATTCGAAGGATACTGGCGTAGTACGCACGATCAATCTCTCCCTCTGTCGCGAAATCCAGAATTAGCTCCTGGAGCTCCACGGGAATGGTGTGCAGTCGGGAGTGAAATGAGTAATGGTGTTGATGGATAGCGTTCAGTATCCAGCGCACGGCAGTCTTCGATGGGGGTTGGTTTTTGTCGAGGAATTTCTCCACACGTGAACTACTGAGAGTATTCCCCGATCTCTTGAAGTACTGGACATGATCAAGTGATGTGACGATGTAATGAATATCACTCGTGTTGCAGTCGCTCATTTCATCCAAGACCACGGTGAAGAAATGGTCATTGACGAGCGCAAGCGCATGCTCCATGTGCTCGGTCATCAGAACATACACGTTGTTTTCGAGGTTGGCGCTAGGGACGACTTGTGGGCTTGGCCATGTCCTCCACCGAACCAAGTTCCTGAAGTTCGGGCGATAGCTTTTCCGATCATGCCACGGTTGATGGTTGACCAGTAGTGATTTGAAGTTTAGTGTGAAGCAACACAACACTCCCATGGCTAGGTGCATAAGCCCGTATTGCTCGACGGTATATCTTGTCTCCAGCCAGTTTGTATGGTAATCAGCTACTATCCGGTACACCAGATCAAAGAGTTGATCAGGAATCACATTCGGAGGCTCCACCGTCGGCTGCTCCAATGACGGCAACTTGGCTCTAACCGGAGGCTTATGGGGAATATAATACTGGAAGTGGCGCATTTTCAGGGGGTCGACATCTGGGAGCTTGAACTCGTAGAACAGGTGCAGATTATCGCGGTCGTGGAAGATGCGTTGCTGATCAAAATCCACGGTCCAGACCAAGGGTCGGTCTCCTTTCAACGCTGCCTTTGGATCCGGCTCCGAGGAGATCTCCAGATCTTCTAATCCGACCCATGAACTTCCTGCGACCGCAGGCGCGCTCAACAACCAAAGGAGTTCTTTGTATGCGAGATCTATGTAGTAGAATGAGACCTGCAACATTAATACTGGGGAGGACAAATTTACCTTTATTGAAATGGGTCAGCATGCTCCGAGAGAGAACCCGAAGGTCGTCGTCCTCGGTACCGTTCCTTCCAACGACACTCTGGCGACCTACAATGATATCAGGCATTAGATGCTGGCTAGGAAGAGGCAGAGCGATACGAACCATGACAGAGAACAATCCATATCCTGCTGTAGCCGAAAAGGCGATCGCCCGGCCCAAGAAAGAGCCTGGCGCCCGAAGCGAGCTCTGGTATCGGTTGCATGATGAGATTTAGCTTGCAATATGATTATAACTATGCTGCGCCGGCGCTTCTGAGCGACGAGGGCTAAAGTTGTGTTGTGTTGCCTAGCCGAGTCGAGCTCAACCTCGGTTGCCCCTTGAGACGAAGTGGGGCCCACAGCCAAGCCTTGGCGTCAACAATCGTGGCTGCCTACATGGTCAAGAGCCACTGAACTAGCGCCGTCCCATAAGCCACGAAAAAATCTCCTGTGAGTGCAAGCCCAAACTATACGGGCGCCGAGTTCTAAAGTGCTATTCACCTTAGGTACTACTGGTCTTCGTTTTCAGCGCTATCACGAGCTTCCTAGAGGTGTTTCCTTAAGCGCTCACCTTAAAGGGCATTATGTCTTATATACCAAGCAAGACAAAGCAAGATAAACGCGATTCTAAGTCGGCCTCCCGTAGTAAGTCCATACCGCGTGTTTCTACGTCGGATGGAACGCGTTAGTTCAGTGTCTGTTCCGTCTGACGCGGGAATCGGTGGTATGAAAGGGGGGAGTCTTGCATTAAGATAATGTTGCGGTCGTGGCCTTTGAGCGACTATTACTTCGCGATACTCCAAAGAGGTCAGTGAAGGGATTAGACCGGATGTCCGTTATACTTACACATGCGCCGGATAGACCAAGACTTCGGCGACTTTGGACCACCGCTTGGAGTGCGTCGATGACTTGGGGTTACTTGCGGGACCGCTAAGTTTTGGGCCAGCGGTGACGTGGGTGACGTGGGTGATGGCTCGGGCTCAACTGCGCCATAAGCTTTCAGTAACGTTCGCACTTCCTCTCGCAATGTCATTTGCGGGATAAGACCTGCCATGGCCAGGGGTTTCTTATTCTTGAAAGTCTCATTCGGGTCTGCTCCGCTCTCCAGTAGATATCGAATAAAGTCTAAGGGATCCTGCCCACGAGCCATGCGTAATGCGAGTAGACTTGTGTCAAGGGCGGAAAACAAAAGCGGGACAAGCGGTTGCGGCTGGCGTATATCGAGGCCATTGAGCAGCTTCTCCTTGACGTACCATTGCCTCCCCCTCCAGATCATATAGTTTGCGAACGAGGCCGGTTGTGGCAACTTGTCAGGGACGAGGTTATTAGCATTAGTCCAGTGAAGTGTGAGTCCTTCAACGGGGGAAGCGCCTATGTCCATTAGAGATCTGCCATCATCAAGAGGTATCGTAGCGATCTCCTGCACGGCCTTATCCACAGCATCTGCTAATTGCATCCGGGTTTCGATTACCTCCTCCGAAGCGGCAGAGGCGTATTTGATGCTCTGGGTAATCATGTTGCGGACGGCTTGCGGAGCGGAGAAAAACGTGTACGTCTTCAATCGCATGAGATAGGACTTGGACAGGTGTAGATTCGGGTCATACCCCCCAGTGGTAATCGCAGTGATCTGAGACCAGCGCTTCTCGTTCTCCATGAAGCCTTTTACGGTGCGGTGCAAGTAGGACACCCGAGAGCTCGTGGAGAAGTGCCCATCAGCCACTTCTAGCAAACCCAGGCATCTGCTGTTCAGCCTTCGGCGGGTTCTTTCAATCTTTGAACCAATGACCCCGCCACTGATGAGCCCAATTGGATGCTTTATTGCCTTTTGTATATCTAGCTGATCGGCAAAGGCAAATGTGAGGATTGTTGGGGGCTGGGCTGCGGCGCGGAAGACCTGGAACAGCTCGGATGCTTGGCGTCTGTATTGTGAGTCGATACTATCAATCATTTTCTTGAAGAGGTCTTCCAAATCACCTGGCAAGGAATCCAACCTCTCCTGCAGCTCGGTGATGCTGTCACCGTTGGTAATCCCTATCAACAGGGACTTCACCACCAGCGTGGCCCATAGGAAGACTCCTGCTGCCTTCTCGGTAACCTCTTGAATCAGCTGCTCCGAAAAGTCTGGTTCTTCCTTCATAAGCTCGGTGTAGCCTCTATTTTCTTGAAACTTCTCCTTGGTGTACCCTAGCATGTCCGCCTTGGTAAATTCCTGCATCTTCAGATTGGGCGCCCGGCAAAAGGCATCTTCAAAGATCACCCAAGGGCGACTCGACAAGCACATCTTGACTGCAAACTGCCCTTCGCACGCGAGCTCTTTCAGGAAAGCAATCAACTCCGCACAGTCGCCGTTATACTCGTCGAGACCGTCTACCAGTAGGAACACCAGGTGCGTGGGCGCTGTGGACTGCAACAAACGTATGAAGGCACGACGGAGCTCCGTCCACGTCCATTCTTCGTCCGATGCGATGTAACCGAGGAGACTGAACGCCTCCCACCGGGTGGGGAACGCAATAGGGGCAAGATTCCTATCCCGGTTGAGCAATTGAGCCAATAGCGTTCGAAGAAGCCCAATCTGAGACATCTGCATCTCCGTTCCAGAGTTCCAAAAGAAGTATCCCGCCGTGAGAACAGGCTTCATGTTGGAGCCAGTAAGCAGCGTGCGTGTTCTGCTATCATCCTGCACGAACTTCATGAGTGTTGACTTGCCGGAGCCAGCCTTCCCAGTGATCCAGTATAGCTCCGATGGGCTTTTGAGCCACTCCGCAAAATTTGTCCACGTCCCTTCTTGGGCATGAGTCGGCTCAAAGATCCACTCGTATGTTTTGCGATGCCGTTCAGGGATGCGGTCATAGCGATCTTCTATCCCGTCGAATCTAAGAGAGGCCAAAGTATAGCGTGCAAAGTCATTAGCCCATTTCTCCAGACCAAGGTCGGCGATTGCATCTGGTGTACACGCAACAGTCCTGTGCGTAGCTCCAGTTTGTTGCCTTTGTAGTGCTTTTGCCATCTCTTTCTGCCATTCGCGATTCTGCTTGATGGCGTTTGTGAAGTCTTGGTATGAACGAGCCATTTCGTCATGGCTTTCGTTCCGTGCGGTATACATCTCTTCTCTACTATGTGTTAGCAACATGTGCAAACTCCTTCAACCAAAAGCAAACCTTAGAATTACGACAACCAGCAGAGTCAATTGTTGCCGGAAATCGTTGAGTTGAGACACAAGAGCACTGATCTCCTCGTTGGACCACACACTTTTCAAAGCCTTTAAACAGCTATCCCATTTGGATCGAGCCTGGACCCGGTGGTCATTCACATCGAGCTCTACATTCGATCTATCAGCCTTCTGAAGCGATCCAAGGACTTCCATGAACGCGCACGAGAGAAAACCGATGGGCCAGACTCCTGTGGAGAGGATATCAAGGTGGCAAACCACTCTGTCTACCCTCAGGTCTCATTGAACCGGCTTTCTCTCACATGGTCTCGTCGTCCAAACCTCTCATTTCGAAAGTGTGCCTACTCGGCCCACGCCACCTAACTCGCTATCGCTCGCTACCTAGCGTAGCAATGACGAGCTCATCACCCACTACATCAAGCGAAAGTGGGGTACCCGGAGTACCAAATTGAAAGCGTTTCTTACTATTCTGTCGAGCAAACAACATTCGCTCTTTGGCATCTTCGCGCCGAAGATGCTCGAGAATGTCAATGAGCCGCTGCGAGACCTGCTGCACACTCCGGCACAGAGCCTGCATTTGCTCATCATACCCCGTTCCCGTGAGCAACAGCGGTCGCCGAATAGTTCGGCTCAGATCCTGCAAAGTCTGTTCGCGAGATTTAGGTCTGTCTGGCTTTTGGTAAGACCTGTGGTGGATCTGTACAGTTCTCGAGACCCCGCGACTAGCTTGCTCCCAAAATCGACGAATTGTACGATGCTAGTTGCGACACTCAACGCCGAGAGCGGATCCATAACGATTGTGACCGAAGCGCGCACCGTATCAGCGGGCCAGAAGGTAACCTAGAAGGGTTGAGATGAAGTGGAAGGACCAGGCTGAGCTTCACGATGAGGATGCGCGTGAGGCTGTGTAGGTGCGCATCTATCGATATGACAGCCAATCAGATGAGGTTAGCTCTGGGGCCAGAGATGCAGATGGTCTATTGCATCATTCCGAGTCTCTTGTACCGTATTTTATTCGTGGAATGTCCTAGATAGATATCTGGAGGTACCATAAAGATAATTTGGTCTGGTTCTGGTCAAGACATGGCACAAAGAACGTCCATATCCTACCGTTGCGCTGAAACGAGCAGTCTAAACGCCCGAAGAAGAGCGAATGGGCTAAAGGCGTGGCACCAGGTGTTGTAGAATCTATCAATAGATTGGTCTACTTGACGAGTCGCGGAGTCTAGATGAGATACGTGTCGGTGAGGAAAGCCAGCCTCAACTTCGGTTACCCCTTGCAACGCGCGGGTCGCTTGTTTCTCCGAACAACGTCAACAACCACCACCGTTACGCGCCATATCTACACCATACCCGCAAGAACCAGAATTTTCACTTTGACGATCACTGAAGTCTGAATTCTTTGCTCTTATTCTATCTTTACCCAATTCACACTTGCTCGCACGGAGTTGAAACCCCCACGTAACACCTGCGAATCGTCGTACAGCCGACCCACATTCGATGACTACCATCCACCATTCACCCCCGCCGGGTGCACCATTCGCTATCTACGAAGATCCGGAGGATCAAGAACCCCCTTCGCCGTCTGAAGTATATGAAGGCGATGTTTCTTTCAACTCCGAGATATCAATTCCCGGCGCTGACGAGATCATTCCAAGCATTGAGGAGGTGTCCGAAGACGAGCCAGAACCATACAGAGGTACATACACGTCGAGGCCATCCATTCTGTCGAATTCGCAATCGCGACGCGCTTCCGGCATGACAACGACCAGCTTCATCTCATCGATGCCATCGGAGATGTCGATAACGTCGAAGCCTGCTGCACACGCCAACGACGTGGACATGCGATACACTCCAAGAAAAGAACGAGTGCCTTTTCGTAATCCATCATCAGTGCGCGCTATGCAAATGTCCTCTCCGCCGCCGCTACCCGCATACGAAGGCTCGCGAGTGCGCCTGAAGGGCTCATACAAACTGGCAACACCAAGCAGGAGCGGCACGTCTGATACCGCATCTGTTCACGGCTCTCGAAAATCTCGCTCGAAACGGGACAGCGCACGCCTAGAGACCCCCGTACAACACAGCCCACGCGCTACGCCGACGCCGCAACAGCACCTTCCGCTCGTCCTCCTGCACGTCACGATCCTGCCAATGCAGATACCATATCCTCAGGAATTCATGGCGAAAGCTATGCCTCCGTGGCTGCTGGAGAACTACAGGTTGTTGGCGGAGAAGCTTCAGGATATTGTGCTCATGCGACGGGGAGTGTTGATACCTCATCCAAGAGAAGAATACGATGTGCTAGAGGAGACTATCCTTGAAAGCTTGGAATTGCGGACACCCCGGTTGTTAAAGTGTGGACACTTTGTTGGCGTAGATTCGGACGAGGAAGCCCAGGAAGAGGAAGCGGATGATACGGGCAATACGACCGACGATGGCACAGGGCGAGGGAGCAGGATGAGCGGGAATACAGTCACCGATGAAGAAGAAGCAGATTGGACATACCCGACACCAGAAGCGGATGATGCGAGCACCTGCATGGATTGTCACCGACAAGTGAAGAGGCCCGGAAGAGGCATTGGTGTAGGCAGAAAGAGATGGGACATCAGGATCTATGCAGCAAATGGTCTGATGCGCGCGGGGGCATGGTCAGCTGCTTGGAGCGAAATGGAGCGATGCGACGTGGAAGTGTCTCCCTGGATCCCCGATGACCTCCGAAAGACATTGGACAAGAGGCTGGTGGAAGAGCAGGAGGCTGCGTGCAGGAAGCAACTATATGCAGCAGAGCTTCAGCGCCAGATGGAGGAAGAAGCGACAAGGCTGAAGAAGCTGGAGGGGGAAGCCGAGTTGAAGAAGTTGGCGGAAGAGGTTGAGCTCCAGCGGCGCATCGAAGCCGAGGCAGCTGCAATACACAAGAAGCTGGAGGAAGAGGCTGCCGAGAAGAGGAGGCTAGAGGAAGCGCTTGAGGAAAAGATTGAAGAGGCAAAAGAGGCCCTTCGACTGGAACTCGAGGCGCAAGCCTTCGCAGAAGCACATGCTGCTGCAGAGAGAATGCGGGCGATGGAAGATACGCTGAAGAAGGAGCTGGAGCGCATTCCACCTCCACCTCCCGAATCGCCTGTACAGCCAACCCCAAGCCGTCGCTCGCGAAGCCGTTCTCGCTCTTCGTCAGTGCGGCGACACATGGATGAGATACCAATCGGCACCCTTCTTGCGAACTACTTCCTGTTACTTCTGCGAGACCAGAGAAACTTTATCATCATGCTGCTCAGCATCCTCGTTCTATTCCTGTCGGGGATCATCAAACCAGATTGGAATCCACAGAACCCGTTCCCGGATGTAGCTACTGCAGCCTTCACTCCACTTGAGGCAGCATACAGTCCGATTTCGCATGTCGTCGTTACCTCCACGGCTACTGCAACCTCGGTTGCTTTTTCGACGCTCACTGTCACTGAGTACCATTCGCCCGCAAGCTCGATGGACGCACACTCCATATCCAATGAGGCCTCGGTGCCTTCATTCAGCGCACCGGAGAGCCTTAGCAGCCTCGACGAAGGGCTCGCATCGCTGGCGTTGGTTCCTTCGGCCGTAACCTCAATCAGCGCAGCGAGCATCGATGCCATGGCAGACAACACTGCAACCAGCATCGAAACAATGGCAGGAAGCACTGCATGCACTTCGTCTGTATCTATGGATGCACCCACTTCATCCGAAATCGTCGGAAAGGCGTCTGTATCTGTAGGTGCCCCCACCTCATCCGATATCGTCGAAAAGGCGTCTGCAACGTCGGGACCTTCACCGGAAGAACCTCCCCTCATTGTTGAGGACGATTCCACTGATTCATTCCTGTCTTATTGTGTCGCTCCTGGAAAAGAGGTGACGCCTAATTGGGTTACCAGCCCGTTTGCCTTTTCATCGTTGCGGTGACGCGAGTTATAAGATTGATAGCGTTTGGCAAATTGGCGCAAGGAGATGGAATAACTGGGTTAATGAGTAAAGATGCACCTATGAAGAGATGAATCTCTTTTGTTATCGATAGCAAAAATCATACCGCAATAATTGGCTTGACTGGCTTCAACCCAAATTTCCTGTCGTGGTCTTGTTCCAACTGTGCATTCACCTCAGATTTCGAACAATAGCTTCTACTGATCCTGAATAGGACAAGCCCACCCACGACAGCGCTATTGTTCCCACATCGGATACTCATTCGAATTCACCGTCCGAGTCTCATACGTGCAACAATAGAAATCATGCCGACTTCAATTGAAACCACAATAGCTATTCATCCTATTGTGCGCCGCCATCCAGCGTTCACCCGTCCCCATCCTACCTATATAAAGCCTTCATGGCCATCATTCCTTTCCTCTTTTCTCTCCAGAAACCACCACCGTCCCAGCTTCAAGCATCCCAAGCCACATCTCCAGCTCAAAGCTTTTTCCCTTCTTCAATCCTTGACCACCACCACAATGGTCACTCTCCGCAGCACCTCCCGCGCCACTGGCGCCCCACTGCTCCCGGGCCTCCCAGCCCCCACCCGCCAGAAGCGCGCTGGTCGCGCCCCCGTCACCGCCACCAAGGCCCCCAGGCGCATCAGCAAGAAGAAGCCCATCGCGGGCAAGGCCTCTGGCGCTGGTCGCCATGCCACCACCATCACCAACGCCGCCGCCTCCGGCTACGTCGACGCGGGCACACAACACCAGCCCGTCAACTTCGACGCCGGCTACGCCTTCGACCGGCTCAAGATCCTGGCCGACTTCGCCGCCAACAAGGACCATGTGCTCAGCAGCATGGCGGCGGCCTCGCTACGCGAGGTCATTCGCCACTCGCCGAGCATGGAGTACATGGCGAACACGCTCGCCAGCGTGCAGGCTGCTGCAAGGGACGAGAGGGAGGTGGAGGAGGTTGGGGAGATGCAGGAGCGGTTTGTGAGGACGGCGTGGCTGTTCTTCCGCTAGGCGGCTGGTCCGCCTAGTCAGTGTGGGTTGTGGGATGTGGGTAGCAGCTGGTCTGCTTCCCCTTGTGGTCCTGTATAGCAGCTGGTCTGCTACTTACTGTTTGTTTGTGGAGCGGCTGGTCCGCTGGGTAGTGTTGTGGGCCTGTATAGTAGTTGATGTCGTCCTTTGGGATGCTGCGCCGGCGGCTGGTCCGTCGGTGCGGTGAATTCCATCTCTTCTCTCTTCGATCATGTCTTCGTCGCTTTGCCCCTCGCTCCTAAGTGCCTCATCTCTGCTTTCAGATCTTCATCCTGACCCACAAAGCCCCCAAACTCCCAGCACTGAGCACTAAACAAACTCCCGTGAAGACCACCACCATCTGATAGACTCCCAAGCCATATCCACCCAAGCCTCCCGCCGTTCTCACCAAGCCCGCGCTGATCGGCCCCGTAAGTATATTCCCAATCCCCTTCCCCGCGCAAAAGAACCCAAACATCACCTGGCTAGCACTCGGCTCCTCACTCACAGCCGTCACCATCCTCGCCCACATGGCCGTGTATCCAGCTCCAAAGAAGCCATACAACACCGCAAAGAACGACAGCGCCACCATCGATCTAGCCAAGCCCCAGAGAGAAAGTGTGACAACAGCGGCGACAGAGGAGGATAGGACGATGAGAGCGTTAAGGGAGACCTTCTTATCCGACAGGTATCCGAAAGTAAACTGTCCACCGACTTGAGATATGCTCATGAGCGTGAGCAGCAGCGCGCCACGAGAGGAGCCTAGACCGATAGCTTCCGCGTAAGAAGGCAAATACAGACTCGGGAAGAAGAACCCCATGCCCATGCACAGATTACTCACGCTATACACCCAAAACAACCTCTTTCTCAAAAAGCTCCAATCCGTCTTCAACCTTGTCACGCTACTCTGGCCCTCCCTGCCCTTTAGTAGTGGAATCAACGGCCCCGTCAATACCACCAGAGCTACAGCCACAGCCCGCAGCGTAGTCTTATATCCGTACTCTCTGAGCAGGACTTGCATAACAACCGGCGTCACAGCCCCCGAAGCCCCTGACGCACTGCAAAGAACTCCATACGCAAATCCCCGGCGCCTCACCCAGAACTCATCAACCATACTCAGAATCGGATAATAAAACACCACGAAACCCACACCATACATCACACCCTGTGTAGCCAACAGCGCACCCAGCGTATCACTAAAACTCCCTGCAACCAAGCCCAGGATACAAAGCGGCCAGCCAAGCAAAATCATGGCAGTGCGATGAGCCGAATAGCGACGCACGATAGGTGCAAACAAAGGGGCACCGAGATACGAGATCCCAGAGGCAGTTGTCCCCACCGCAGTTATGAAATGAGAGGATTGGAAAGAGGGCTGTTGAGCATAGTATGACTGGAAGACGCCGAAGGAGAGGGGGAAGCCCCAGAGGAGGGATTCGAAGACAAAGGCCGCGAGGAGGAGCCGCCATGCTGCGGTGCCGCCATCGATGGGTGAGAGCGAGGGGGTTTCGTTGGAGAAAACGGCGGTGTTGGGTGTTGCTTCGATGTCGGTGGTTGGGTGGCGTTGTGGTGCAGAGGGTAGGTCTTCGAAGGGGATCGGGGATGATTCTTGCGGCGAAGGGTGTGTGGATGTGCGGTTCGTGGTTGCCATTGTCGACGTCGAGAAGGATGGAATCTGAGGTGTAGGAAAACTTTTGGGCTGTGTTGGAAGCATGATGTGGCGGCTGCTCAGTATCCGGGTTGACGATTGTGGAAGTCGTGCCGAGGCAAGTTGAACGTCAACCTCGGGCAGAAGCTGCATCGAAGAGCGTGTATTAAGACGCGAATATTTCGATTCCCTCAAGTGTGGTGACGATAGATCTACCGATATTGAGTGCTTTTCATCTCTATTTATACTGACCGCACGTATATCACAGGACGTGATTCCGTGAACTTCCTCGGCATGTGCTCATCCATGATGGCTCGGATATCCGCCTTACACCCATCTGCCAGTTCAAGAGTTCGTCTTCGTAAGCACGAACCCCACTCTACAATCTTGCTCCTTCAGCACCTCAAGGAAAACATCGTCATCCACAGCTAGCGCCATCGCATCCGCGTCAACCTTCTCCGGCACAACCACATCCTCGACCAAATCCACCGTCTCCAACTTGTCGCTATCACGCAGGAACTTCGTTTCGATATGTCGATACTCCATAAGCATAGTAAGTTTCGGCTTCTTCGCATCGCGTCGACTCTTGATGCGGGATTCCTGCTCTTCCATATCAACGTGGCTTGCTTGCCGCAGACCTAGATACGAATCGTCATCCTCGTCTTCATCCTCGGAAGGCTCTGCGGATTCCACTTTGATCTCAGGCGAGCCCTGACAGTCGCATGAGCAACCGAGCAGGTCGTGCGTCTGACACGTGTCGCGTTCATCCAGTCGGAAGAGGTCCTTGAGTTCGTCTCGCGAGAAGCTGGCTGCGCTCGCTTTGTTGTCCACAACGGCATTAGCAAGTCCCATCTTCATCACTTGGCGCTGGAAGATCTTCTCGTCCAGGCCGCCTTGGACTAGAAATCTGTACACCTTGCACGGCCGCTTCTGTCCATCGCGGTGGATGCGGGCCATGGCTTGCAGATCTGTGGCTGGATTCCAATCGATATCGAATAGTACGATGCGGCTGGCACCGATTAGATTCAAGCCCACACCACCCGACTTCGCAGAGAGGAGAAAAGCGAAGGATGCGTTCTTGCTTGTCTTGTTGAACTTCTCCACGAGTGCTTGGCGCTTGCTGGCCGGCACGGTGCCATCGAGGCGGAGGAAGGTATACGAAAGAGAGACGAGGAGGCGTTCGATCATGTCGAGCGTTGTGGTGTAGTTTGACACGATTACTATCTTCTCGTCCGTCGTGGTATAGATGCGGTGTATCAGGCTATCCAGGACACGCAGTTTTGCGCTAGAGCTGTTAGAGTTGAGGACGTTCGGCGGGATCAGTGGCAGCAGCGATTGCAGCATCTCGGAGGGCGTGTCTTCAGTATCCTTCTTCGACTTGAGAAGAGCTGGACTGTTGCAAATCTTCTTGAGGATGTTGATGAGTTGCAGAGCCATGTCCGTATTGCCGAGAGCGACTGCGAAGATGGGCGAAGAGAGGATGGCACGGTAGGCAGCCGCTTGTGCGGCAGTCGGTTTGCAGAAGACAATGTGCTCGGTCTTTGGCGGAAGGTATTTGGCGAGGACTTCCGCTGTTCTTCGTATCATGAACTGGCTGGTCAAAGAGACAAGCTCCTTCCATCGAGCCTCGCCTTTCTCAAGCTCAGATTCGCTTGCCTCAGGCTGTCGGCTTCGAACGATAGGGGCTTCGAATGTACGTTTGAAGGCTGACCTTTGCCCAAGCAAGCCGGGGTTCACGAAGTCGATTGCGGTGAAGAATTCGCCGAGATCGTTCTGCAGTGGCGTGCCTGATAAAATCACGCGTCGCTCCGTGTTAAGGGATTGAATGGCCTGCATCGCCTTGTTGTTTGCTGTCTTTAATCGGTGGCCTTCGTCCGCAATGACAATGTCAATCTTGCCCTGCTTTAGCTCTTCCTGAACTACGCGGAGCATCTCATAGCCCACGATCATGACGGTGTACGCTTTGCCCTTGGTAAAATTGGTTATCTTTTTATTTTTCTTGTCCTTCCCATCGACGACGAAGACGCCAATACGTTCATTGCCCAGCCATTTGCGGAACTCGCGGCGCCAATTATCCACCAGCCCAGCAGGACAGACGATGAGTGCCTTGGTGACCACGGGTGAACTCTCGGCTATTGGGTTCTGCTTGAGAAGCGTCCATATCAACGTAATCGTCTGAAGCGTCTTGCCTAAGCCCATCTCATCTGCCATTATAGCCCCTTCGCCTTCACATCTCATGCCCATGACGCATTCGTATAGGAACCGCACGCCTTCGCGCTGGTGGTCTCGCAGGTACTTGCTAAGTACGGGATCGATGACCACATCAACTATCTCTTTTCCTTTCGGACACGTTGAGGGCCGCTTCATGACGAGAGCATTGGGTTGAGTTGGATCGTGTCGCGGCTGGGGGCGCGTGGTGTTCGTCTTTGGCAGGACAGTGCTGGACAGCAAAGGCGTCTTGAAGACCTTCTTGGCCACTGCAGGGCGCGTGTCGGAAACAACGACGGCTTCTTCTTCAGGCATATTTGGCTTTAAGCAATCGCTCTTTCGTCGATTGGTTTCACTACTCTTTGCACCGCCCTGACTTGGCGCTTTCTTCCCACTGCCCACTACCTTATGCATTAACTTTTCGCGGTGTGGTTGTTGGGCTGGAGCCGGTGCGGTCTTGTTGAGGAACGCGCGTCCAGATAGATAATCTTCCTTCTTCATCACGCTATCGATTTCCACCTCTTTGCCGCCCACAAATAGAGTTGAGCCCGGCAGCAAAGGCCTGTTGCAGGTGCCCTTGCCCATCTCTTTCCCGGTATCGGTGTCAGTCAAGACGACATGGCCGCCGACAGCAACCAACACTCCGTCGCCATCCCACGTCTTGTTCTTCTTCGTGGTGTATTTTCGCCACAGGACAGTGTAGTATCGCCCCTCCGACTCTGACGACGTAGCGGTGGGTGCGGGTGGGTTGCTCACGAGGGCGAGCGGCGCTCTCTCGCCGGTTGAGATCGCAAGAGAAGGCGCGGGCTCCGATGACGTGCGGCGTTTCTTCGTGGGCGGTTCACCGGTGCCGGTGCCAGGCCGAACGAAAGTCGGTCGCCTGAATGGTTTTCCGATCATGGCCGAGAGGGCTAATGGAGCTTCCGAAAGCTCTGATCGAAAATTGACTGGTTAACGAGTTTGGTGATGCAAAATTAGAGAAGTTGACGCGACACGCGTTCAGATGGCGGCGCGCTAGCGTAGCGAGGGCACGTGATTCCAGCACTTTCGAGGTTTGCCCTCATCACGCACAGGACCTAGCAAGTTCCAGCCATTGATAGTTTAGCTTCTCTGAAAGCGATATACGTCCGCAGACCCCGTCTTGACGGCTCCCCTTAGTCTCGCTTGGGCTACTCAGGCTAGATTCGCTGGAACATCAGATCCAAGATCGTTGGAACATCCAATCACAAACTGTTACGCGGCCAGCGAGAGAAACGATTCCAGGCCGTGAGGCAACTATGGATTGCTATCTATATGACAGTACCGAAATTCGTGGACCATCCCCAACTCTCGACTTATTAATTAGAGGGAGACATATATCCCTCTATAATCTTCCTTTCCCATTCAGCCATTCCAGCAAGTCATAGATATGCTTCTGCACCTCGTAATGATCCAAGCCATTTTTAGCCTTTAATACGGTATCCGACCCGCTTTTCCTTAGACGTTCGACCGCGTCTCGGGCTTCACTAATCGAGGCATTCATGTCCAGCGTCCCATGTATCCACCTTACGGGGCCCTTGACATCTTCTAGTTTGAAGCCCAAACGACGGTTCTTCCTCCCATAATCATCAGCGAAAGCAGCGTGCTTGTTCGTCATGACCTCTCTCATAGTTTTCTGAACTTCCGCCGATACGTCGCGCATAGCTTTTTCCATCATTTCTCGCTCCAGCCTCGATCGACGATTATACCGCCACAACATCCTATAAAAGTATTGAGGCAAGAATTTCGTTATCCAATTGTGCCAGCTCACGGAAAGGGGCATGGCATCTCGGGGTGCATCTGGAAGACCGACGCCACACATAATGGCAACCTTCCCCACGCGGTCTCCGAAGTACGCAGCCATGGCAAGAGCGTAGAGGCTTCCTCCGCTGACCGCTAAAACGCCGTCGACTTTCTCGATGCCCAGCGTGGCTAGCAAATAATCAAGGGGTTCCATGAGTCCCATGACAGTCCTCGAATTTCGAGACGGCAGCTTAGTCATTCCGTATCCGTTACGGTCAACGGCGATTAGGCGTATGCCCCTTGTTTCAGCCCAGGCGTGAATGCCTCCACGCCACTCGAGACGATCACCTGGAGTTCCATGGAGGAGAACAAAAACGGGGCCTGTTTTCTTCACACTCCCCATCAGGGCCCACCCAAGCCATCCCCCCCACGGTAACCGGAGAAGGTTGGAGTCATCTGGAGTTTTGTTGTCTTTGTACGGGGAGAGAAGTTTGAAGTTCTTCGGCTCCGCTGTGCCTAATTCCTCCCATTTCTGAAGCAATCTTGAGCGGACTGTGTCTGTCGTATCCTTGATAGGGAGCGGTTTTACTTTCTTTCCGAATGTCGCCTGCGTTGCTATCACCTCTTCTCGCGTTCTCGGGACGACGGTCTTCTTGCCGACAACCGCGCTTGACTTCTTGTAGAATCCTTTACCCTTGAGATCCTCAACGGCGGCCGAATTGTTGTCGTCGAGGAAACCCCGGAGACCTGGCGATGGATTGCTCTTCTCAGAGCACTTCTGCTCTGCTTGGGGTTTGGGGCGCTTTAGTCCTTTGCCAGATTCCTTGGATACGAAGCGGATCTGCCGTCGGCTGGAACGCGCCTTCAGTTTTGAATGGAACAGCGGGCTGACCGTCCGTAGGATGCCAATGGTCGAGGAGATTGATTTGTCCATGGCTTTAACAGGTGTCTTGACAATCAAGGGCTTCGGGCGACGGCATAGAGACACGACCTCGCTTACAGCGAACGAGGCAAGCGTATCAGCGGAAGGACCGATCATGGGACTCCTACGGTAAAAGAGCGAGGAGGTATAGAGGAAAGACGAGCGAGAAAACGAGGCAGAGAAATACAACGGGCAACGCAGGCAACAGCGGAACTTCGAGGGTGAACGAAGGTCCAGAGAGTTGGTATCAAGGGATGGAAAGGGAAAGGTTGGGAGCCCCCGCGCCTGGATAAACGAATCATGTTCCGGGCCGGGCGTCGAAAGCCAATGAACCACATCGGGTGAGCCGCGACCGTGCCGCATCTTTCCAATAAACATCCTGTCACACCACACCATAAGTACAGGTAGCATCTTGTCCCACCATGGCGTATGCACGGCACCGGATGAGAGCAATTGCACCTGAGCTTGCGCAAATCCACGCCGCAGCAAAAATGGCATCAGCGGACGTCAATTGCTCCTCCGGAGTCCATTTCAACTTTTCGGCATCCCGAGACTTCGGTGGCTCCCTCGCTGGCCGAACCAACCACCACCGGTACTCGTCCGACGCAAGTCTTCAAAGAGGAATTTCATTCCAATTTATCTTTGTAACTCGTCATACCTAGATAACCTGCCCCATACACAGACGCCAATCTTTAGTGAAGTGAAGTACCGAATGCCGAAATGATAACCCGCTAGTTCCCCATGTGAAGCCTTGACCGCGGCAGCAAGTCGAGGCCAACTTCAACTCGAGACCGTCCCCGATCTGAATGTATTTCAAGCGAGGCTGTGGTATCAGTATAGGCTTGAACGAAAGAATGAGCTGCATTTACCAGTAGATCCGGGGATCATAGCAGGGACCGTCCCTTCTCCTCGTAGCAGGGCTTGCCACGAAATACATGCTCATGGTACTTGCACGGATCTCCCAGCGCCAGCAGCCGCCCCAGCTGTTTCCTCGAGCGGCGGACCGTTATGGCCATGTGGCTCCGGAGCACATCGATCAAGAAGGCTTTCTTGCGGGGACATTTTGGATTCCCCTCAGACTCTTTCAGGTATTTATCGAGGATGGGGTATCTTTAGACAGCGATATCAAGGGCCAGTGTCCGATGCGGCGATCCTTTAGGAGAATGCTCGTATACGGCGCTTCCAAGCAATCTGAAATGGTTGTTCTTGGTGTGCCATCTTCTCGATTATGCCATCAATCAGCGCATGTTTGAAGTCGGGATTCTGGACATAGTCGCCTAGCCGGCAGCATTCTCTCCATCTGTAGTATTCTCGATCATTTCCGGATTTACTCGCGTCGAAATCACCCTCTTCGATGATGAAGACATTCCCAGAGTAGAGCCACTTGAGGTAGATTCCGAATGCCGGAGGTTCGAATTCCTTGAGGTGGACGACCCGATCGGCACCTTCTTGCCAATGCTCATTGAGCGCCTTGTCGAAGTAGTCGGAGCTTGCTCGGATGTGGCTCTCGTGGACGTAGAACTCCTCTCGCTCCATACCGTCACCGACGATGATCATAACGGGCTTAGAGTTGAATCTGTTGAAAATAGTGTCATCGCAGCACTTCCGATTGGGATACTTAGGAGGGGCCGTCGTTGAGAGAGCGTTGTATTTTCTTGGCTTGTGGTAGTGGCGAGTCATCCTCGTAGGAGTCATCCTCATGGGGGCGCTTCTTTGGGTTCGACCTACGAAGCCATACTGCAGGCGGTAGCGAGTTGGCGGATTGAAGTTTGCGGGTTGGTGGTGGGGAGTGGAAATAAGCGGGGAGCGAGTTCGAGTCTATATTGTAGGAAGGCACATCCGCTCTGATGGTGACAGCCCGAGATCGCATAGACTGGGTGACTTTATTCTGGCTAGGCTCACCTACAGGGTCTGCAGCCACTGGTTTCAGACATCATTGTAATCATTAGACAAAACCCAACACCTTTGTATGCAATATGCTTGTGATGATTTGAATATGGTACAGTTCGCTCAGTCTTGAGCCGCACTTGAGAACTCCTCCTTGTAGTACTACAAAAATGTCAGTATATGAGCTCGAGATATGAATGGTCTAGGTCCCAGACATTCACGAAGGCGGCACTCACCTCCGACACGTTCCTCGCCAAGTTCTTGTCCTTCATCTTCGACGTGTGGGTTGGTATTTTCCAGTTGTTGACGCCCCACCACCATCTCCGTATCCGCGCGCCAACGCCGTGTCCGCTGAACTTGGCCGATCGATTCCAATGCCGCCATCCATTGAGAATGAGGGTCCATAGTACACCTTGGGCGAAGCACATGATGACCTGCAAACTATCAGCCTCACTTGATGAGCTTCAGTTTGCTTTGCGTACCTGATCCCGCACCGTTATCCACAAGACACCCTTCCATGACTCTGTTTTCTCGATGCTCTTGAGGTAGCTCTGCTCGAACCTTAGATCCGGCAGTGGTGGCATTGTATTCCGTCTAGGCACCGGTCGTAACACGCTTATCGGTATCTCATCTTCGGCGGCGTCTGACGCAGCATCGGGGTCGGGGTGTGCATCGAGATGCACCGGTTGCTTCTCCGATACGGTGGTCGACGGGTTCAAGTCGTGTCGTGGTGAGGGGTGGCGCTTGATGGAGGCCGACTGGAGCATCGACGCTATCTCCGAAGACACGTTGCTGTCCATGGTGCCCTTTGTCGCTCTGTTCGTGGTGCTATTCTAGCTGAAAGACTAGGCCGAGGAGCTATGATGTCGCGACCGAGCAAGTGAATCGACATGTCTTGGCGTCGGCGCTAGGAACCACCGACCGCCCCTGCCCAATTGGAGAACCCTGGGCGGGGGCTAGCGCATCACGAAAGTCGAGGCAACATCCCCACGACCTCACTTCCTGCCCTCGTACCCCGCAAACCACCCCTACACCAATTCCTACCCGTACAAGCCGTCAAGATGGGGAACCAACCTTCCGCGATCCTCGACAACATAGCCTCCGGCTCGAATTGTACGTCATCCGCCCCATAGCGGGGCTCGTGTGCGCCGCCGCGGGGCTGAAATGCGAATACTAACCGTATACAGTCGACCGGGAGGAGGTGGACCGCCTGCGAAAGCGGTTCATGAAGTTGGACAAGGTATACGGTCTCCATCTGCGCCGCTCAAACAAGCAAACTAACATGCTTGTAGGACAACTCCGGCACAATCGAACGCGACGAGTTCCTCGCCCTCCCCCAGATCTCCTCCAACCCCCTCGCAACACGCATGATCGCCATATTCGACGAAGACGGTGGCGGCGACGTCGACTTCCAAGAGTTCGTCTCGGGGCTGTCGGCATTCAGCAGCAAGGGCAACAAGGAAGAGAAGCTGAGGTTCGCCTTCCGCGTCTACGACATCGACCGCGACGGCTACATAAGTAACGGCGAGCTGTTCATCGTGCTCAAGATGATGGTGGGGAGCAATCTGAAGGACCAGCAGCTGCAGCAGGTAGGTTCGCCGCAGAGTCATGGCTGAGGAAAGGGCAAGTGTTGACACATTGGTAGATCGTCGACAAGACCATTATGGAGGCGGATTTGGATCGGGACGGCAAGATCAGCTTCGAGGAGTTCACCAAGATGGTCGAAAATACGGATGTTTCTATGAGCATGACCCTAGACCAGTTCTAATTCCTACTTCTCTTCCCATGGCCCGGTCAGCGTGAATTCGGTTTCCTGTCTTGGCGCGGAGTTTGGGAGCTGGGGCTTTGGTGGTCAGGTCATGAAGTATTTGATATCCATCAGAGCAGGAGTCGGGAGTCTAAAGTCAGATACACATGACGGTGGTGCCGATGCTTTCCGTCCCTAATACCCTCGGATTGTGTTTCTCCAAGCTACCCGTTCGCCGGAATCACTCACCTGCGTGCACTTATCTGCTTAGACACCCCACCCAAAATTTACGTAGCCCGACTTTCTCTCACCTGAAAAGCTGTCTCGCTCACTATTTACGCGCCTCTTGGCGACTACCTGTTGACGTGACTTTACCTTTCACCGACCAAGACTTCCCCTCTTTCTATATAAGCGCCCTCCCTGCTCCTCCAAAATACCAGACTCCATCATGAAGCGCCACCTCACTCTCCAAGAACAGAACAACATGATCGAGGGCTTACGAGGCCAGATTGAGTTCGGGACCTCGCAATACATGGACACGGTGAAAGAACACGAGGGACTCGAAAGCTACTCCAAGAAACAGGCACACAAGATCGACGAGTTGCTTGCCGAGAACAGCGCGCTGAGAGTCGAGAACGATGCCTTGAAGTCACAGCTACAGGCTGGCGCAGGCGGTGCTGTTGGTGGGTCAACATTCACGCAATTCACGCAGGGTGTCCATCAGCACAACACCAGCCACAACAATTACAACTACTACAAGGTCTTTCTTGGAAACCCATACGATTACTCCCAGGACCCTGGTCAAGCCCATCATCCCCCTCATATCGCTATGGCTGCAATTCAAGAGGCTCCCCCAACGCCACTGTAAGTACCTCTGACTACACCTTGGGGCCCAGATACAGCGAGCTGAACCTTCACAGAACTGCTCCCGCTGTGTCTGCTGCTCCTGTAGCTCAATCAGCTACACCAGTGCCTGCGCCGGCCCCGAATCCAGCCCAGTCCCTTCCCATCCGCACGTGAGTTAGCCATATTCCTCAATGAATGGCCTTACATACTGACTGTCGCAGTCGTGAGCAAGGTGCAGTCCGTCCCGAGCCTCCCCAGTTCCGCAATGTGTGCCACAATCAGTACACCAGCAAGGGCTGCCGTCGCCGCCACAAGTGCAGATTCGTGCACGATGATCAAAAGGACATCTATAAGAATCTCATCGCCACACTTCGGCTGTTTGGTACGAACCAACCGAAGTGAATCCGCTCACATTGGAAGAGTCATAAGTGGTGGATTGTGGAGGCAGCAATGTGAAGTACAGTCAAATGGATCTATCATGCTTGCTTTTGGGCGATGAGAAATTGATGGGGTATCTAAATTCAGCATACCGACAGAAGGGTAGAATTAAATCCATCAGAGCTACCTTATAACAGGCTTGAATCTTAGTATCTTCGTTCGGTACACAGCACAACGTAGCCCAGTACAGCCCCACCTGGTGGGCGCTCACATTCACCGCACACGGGTCTCTTAGTGTCCGACGGTTGATCTCTCTACTTTCCACCAAATTCAGGTCTCCCCAGCTATATTTAACCTTCTCCGCCCCCGGATTTCACAAAGCCCCTACCCATCAACCGATACGAACGTCCACCACCAGCAACCATGGCACACAATCGCACCCCGGAAGAGCAACAGCACCATATTGAGGTTTTGGAAGATTTTATCGATTACGAGCAAGCGAGATACCTAGAGCTGGAGGAAAACCACAAGAAATCGGAGCGCGATCACATCGAGTTGCAGGCCAAGTACGACGCCTTGGTAGCACTCGTCCAGATCAATCCAGGCGGGTCGATAACGAACACGTACGCGCACGCTACCTATCAATATATTCACCACCACTACTATCCTGCACAATATCCTGGTCAAGCTCCAGGTGGTCCTCCCGCAGGTCCTCCCGCACAGCAGCCGTGAGTACATATCCACGCATTTGTGACCACAATCAAACTACAACAACTGACTATGAAGAAGTGTTCCGACTGTGGTAACCAGCTATGCCAGCGTCAACATCACTGCTAACCCCCGCTCAATCCTCGCGCTCGTAAGTTCGCCCTGTTCTGGGAACTCCCATAGACTGACGTTTATAGTCGCCGTCAGACCACTAGACATCTCAAGCCGCCGCTATACCGCGATGTCTGCCGTCTGAAGGCTTTCCATCGTCCACGGTGCAACCTTGTTCACAGCGACCAGCGAGCCATCTACGGGGATCTGATTGCAACACTTCCGCGGCTCAGGCGCAACAGACGCAAAGTTGAATGGCAGCAGGCACCTTGTAGGGCATAAGACAGCCTCGAAATCGAGATGAACGGCGGAAGTCGCCATCAGGTCTAGCTCACTTTAATGGGGCTGAGTACGATCAGGAAGTTTCATACTATATATTTAGTAATCAAAAGTCTAAAACATTACCTTGAGGTCTTGGTGGTCGTCCACCTCGTTGCTAATAACGACTCAATACTGAGGAAGAGCGACAGAGTAAGGCATAAACATTACCTTTGATCGGGAAAATACGTAGTCCAGACAGGAATTCGCAAAGGATTGTCATATTTCAAGTCTCACTCGCCATGGCATGAACTCCATGGGTGCTCACTCGAAGTACCCTCTCTGACAATGCGACTGTTGACGGTTGCTGGTGTGATTTGAACTTTAGCGAGGCGATGGGATCAGGGCGTTAAATCTCTTTACTGGGTTCGTCTACGGTCAGGATGTAGCATCAGGATGTCCTCTCTCTCAAGATCACACTGTGGGTAGGCGTGGAATTGAATGCGAAATAAGTCCAAGCCTTTCGCAAAATCGTCTCACCAGCATACTACAGTTACGCTGCACACAAAGGAGTAACTGGCGACATTATGAACAGTTCTAGATTAGACAGGTTACCTTCGCGATCCACGTAGATCGGAGGTGTTGTGGACCTTCTTTGGAGGACCGACATGTCTCCGTAGGCAAGCCAGCGCATGCGTGATTTATCCCGAAAAGTAAAATGTTGGTACGTGGTGAATGCAATTCGCGCAATTGCCAAAAGCCACTTCCGATGAGAAGTTTCTTCCTCAAGCACCTGATCAAACCAGGAAACTCAATGAAAAAAAAGGTAGTGGCGGGCGAAACAGTGGAGGTAGTGCGGATACCAGTGTCACCCTCCCACCAGGATGCCATCCTGATGGCCTTCATACTTGTGCTCAAGTACGGGTTTTGCGGGTCCGACGTGCTACGACGTGGGAAGAACCGCCACTGTAACCTGAGCCTCAAGTGTACAGTCTTTGATATAGCAGCAGCCAGGATGCGCTGGTTGCCGCTTCGCGGGTATGCAGATCTGGTGTACGACGACACGTAGAGAGCCGCCCTATGCACTGGCCTGCCAGAGCGCATAGGCTTCATTGGAGGGAAACCAATAAGCACTTATTGGTGTGTTGCTCCAACGGGATTGCAAGTCAGGCGTATGACAACGCGTAGAGAGCCGCCCTACGAACTAGCCTGCTAGAACGTAGTCTTCACGAAAGGCAGTCGAGAGCCCTCGAAAGCCTTTTGTGGTTTCGCAGTTTCAGTCGAAGGTGACTGAAGAGCCGCTGGGGGTGCAGTCGAAAGTCGAGCTGCAAGTTGAGGAGAGAAGGACGGGCGGCGGGGGCGCTTTATATATCTGGAGGCGAGCGTGCGTGGAGGCGCCTGACTAAGCTCGCTTGTGGCTTGGTGCTAATATCGTCAAGGCAGGTGATCGGTGTCTGCCTTGCGGTGAAGGTGAATGACACCATCACGTGGACCCTCACTTACATCACTTCTCTTGGCGCTTAGGTTATCGAAGATCGCTGCTTGCAGACTGGCAGAATATCCATCACAGCTGTCAAGCCATTTGATTTGGCAAAGTTGTCAGACCTTGTAGATACGAAGCGAAGCGGGTGAAGCATAAACGGCATGTGACATAGATAAAAAAACGACGTCTTCAACGCCATCGTCGATGCCACCTCAACTACTCTTCCCTCTTCGTAACATTTGCCTTACCAAAGCTCACCAGCAGCTCCGTCTTTGCCGGATGATACGGCTCCAACGCGTCCGTGATATTCTCCGCTCTCGCCTCAAGCACCACCGTCGTCCTCGCCTCCTCAATCTCCCTCACGCTCAGACTCCTCGCCTTCACGCCCCCCACAGGGTCCATCTGTACATCGCTGATCACGAACCCCCCCGCACCTCCAACTCTTGACCTTGGTGACGCCCGTCTCGCCCTCAGAAACATGAAGCGTCCATGGACCGAACGTCTTGTACGTCGGATTGCTGAGACCGACGGTATAGCTGCTGCTAGACTGGAACCTATCATTCCCGTTCCAAGCCACATTCCATTGCCAAGTAGAGCGGGACGCACACCAATGATGCCTCCAGTGCGGCCAATTCCATCAGCGTGGTCAGCATCGGCTCCATCACTGGTCAGTACGAGTTACACATAGGATCATATGGGGTTTCATACTGGGATTCAGGCCCACAACGATGGTTTTGATCTTGAAGTATCCGGGCCTCAGTCGCGGGGCTTTGGTTTCGCTCACGGCAACTTTGCCTGGAGCTTGGATAATGACAGCCTTCATGGTATTGACGACTTCGCTGGTACTAGATGGACCGAGTGAGTCGGTCGTCAGCACGGGCTGATTTATGGAAATGGAAGACCCGGGTGCTGTGCCTCATGCCTAACTGGCTGCGCCGTTCACTACGCCTCCTGGGCCGCGCCACAACGCGGCATTACCCCAGCAACAATCAATGCAATCAGAGGACCTTGGATAAGAATATAGGCTGGAACATGGATTGATGATCAATTGGAACTCAATCTCCCAACTAAGTCTGCCCGATTCGAGGTTGGGCCCTTGCGACAAACTACTAGCCGTCCAGGCATAGAGCTTCCTGACCGTACTCAACCTCTTCGAAGAGAGCTAGACCAGACGGAACACTGTTGCGTTTCCGTATTTAAGGTAACCGCACTCCCTACCCACGTGTCTTAGTTGTCCTCTACATCACCGTCACCCTGACCCTGTTTGGCGACAAAGTGCGGAAGCTTCGCGATGAGGTCCGCATAGATATCCGTCTAGTCCTCATGCACGAACTGGCACTTCGCACGACGGCGGCACCCTTTGGTAGTGTACTGCTTGTAACAGATGTTGCGGAAGTGCGGTGGCTTGGGACGAGCTGAAGCTTGACCCGACCTAAAACGGTCAAAATGTGGCTCACTAAGAAGAATTGACTTGCGGAGCTGTTGCTGGTAAGGGTGCTGGTGTAGCAGACTGCAATTGAGCGCCAGTCAGAGCGGTTCTGTAAAGATCAGTCGCTGCACCTGGGGTACACTTATCAAAGGTACGTACGGTTGCGCCGTTGGAGTACCCTGGGCCAGGGGCTCCGTATAGAAGGGATTGCCGGGAGGGAACTCGTAGTGGCAATATTCATAGGCACCTGGCTCTCGGCCTAAGCTGTTCAAGAGGACTTGATTTCTAGCTACATTGGCGTTGTACTCGCGCTCCAGCTTCTGGTAATTCTTTTTGGCCTCTTCCCACTTCGCGGCTCCGGCTTCAATCTCATCCTGGAGACGTTGGACCTCGGCGTCCGCCAAGATTTGCTCCTCGAGGGTCAGATAACGGTTCATGATTGCTCGTGGTGGGTATCGGTTGTTTAGCGGGTGTTGCGGGTGGGGTGGTAGGAGGAGTTTCGAATATAGGAGTGGGGAACTTCGATTGGTGAAAGGTAGGGCCGCCGCCAAGAGGCGCGCCTGCGGTGAATGTGAACGCTCGCAAAAATTCAAATTAGGATATTCAATGTCACATGCCATTATCACTTAGATTGTGATTTCGTGGGTTTTATTCATATTGTTGGTTTTTTTGGCATGGCACCTTGAACCATTGTTTGCAGCCGGGACAGACACTAATCGCCATCTATGGTTCGACTTTACAAGAAACTTTCGCTGGTGCCTTGCGCCGTGGTAACTTTACGTACTTCACTTCTTATCCAAAAGGTTCCCCTTTTATTGATATGCATTGATTGTATGATAATCCTATATATAGTATTTCGCGCTGCTCAGCAGCATCTACACCAACCTCAAACTCAATACAACCTACTCCACTTCGTCTCTCCCTCCCCTTCACCCCACTCCTCCGGCCCAGCCACATGATACATGGACCGCCGATCCGGCTTCGGCAGCAAAGCCTCAGCCCTGGCCTGCTCCCTACTCGTACTCACTCCGCCAAACTGACCCGGCGGTCGCACATGCAGCGCGGCTACCTCAGCGGGCGTAGAAACATAGCTCTGCAGACCATTCCACGAGATGCTGCTCACCGAAGAAGACCTAGACGAAGCAACGCTGTACCGCACAGCTTGCGAGTGTACGGAGTCTGCGCGGCTGGGTGCGTGGACGAGAGAGGGTCGTAGTGAAGCGTTGCGAACGCCTACGTCGTCGAAGTCGTCTTGATTTGTTAAAGGCATGGGTGGGGTCTTGGACGTGTTGAATGTGCGGGTTGATGGTGCGATACTACGAGGGTAGTTTGGATTCGGATGCCCGTAAGTCGTGCGGCTGTACATGCTGGATGAAGGTCGAGGACGAAAAGGGAGAGTTGGCGAGTCGGGCGTCGGTGGCATGACGGGTATGTGGACGGGGGGGAGGATGGGCTCCGAAAGGTCGATGGGGATGGGGGAGTCACGCTTTTGGGTGGGCTCCTCCTCCTCGAGTTCTGCGGAATCGAAGTGTGACCTGTCACACGGGATATACTCCCCTTCCTCATCTTCATGCTCAAGAGAAGAAGCAGAATCATTAGTTCTAGCAGATCCAGAAGAAATACTACCCTTCTCCGACTCCGACTTAGCCCAAGCCCGCCACGCCTTCCACGCCCTACGCATCTCAGCCCCAAGGTTCCACGCCTCATCCACCGCCTTTGTGCCGTCCTTACCTGCGGCTTTCATACCGGCTTTGAGCCAGTACTTTGCCCACCTTACCCTAGCAGACGTGATGTCCTCCCTACTACCAATCCGCTTACCAGACCAGCGCGCAACCATACCCGCCAGCAGCGCGGCCACGACATCCGTGTCCGAGCCCATGCGCGAAAGCATACAGCCCGGACACGCATTCTCCTGAAACGTCCACTTCGACACAAATGTATCGCGTTCATCGTAGTGATTCCCAACCTGAATCGGCATATGCCCACACGGCGCAGAGTGCTCGAGCGAGTAATCCGCGCGATACATCTCCAGCACGGGTTCCAGCGCCCGCGCACGAAGCGCCTGCGTGGGTGTGAGAATGTCGCGGACGAGGAGGGGGTAGATGAACGGTCCGATGCCGATGTCAAGTTCATGTCTGACCCAGTCCCATAGCTCGAAAACCATATTTTCTTCTAGAATGTTGTGCGTGGAGCACAGTTTGGACTGGCTGCGGCGCGAAGCTGGGGCGAGTAAGTACTTTGGTAGATCGAGGATGGCAGATGCCAGGGACTTGATGTACTTCTTCTCTGCTTCGGGGTTAGAGGGAAAGGGCACGCCGCGGAGTACGTGTGCGAGGGTTTTCATGTCGGATGAGGTGAGGTCCTTGAAGAGGACGGGGATGGGGTGTGATTTGAGAGACCGACCGGCGGCTCCGGAGTAGAGCGCTTTGAGCGCAGCGGGGGATAGGCAGCAGGACATTCTTGTGGCTATTGCTGAGATGGGACTATGCATGGGAGGAGAAAGTGCTATATGGTTGTAGTGGACAAATAAGTTGGAGTGCATATAAAGACGGTAGTCGTGAACATTGTGATGGTGGAGTACATTGTGACGGAACAAAAGCGGCATTGTGTCGGTGATGGTGGGTCGAATGGTTTCCACTGACTGGGCGGTCGCATTGTGGAGTGAGACGAGGGGCGAAGGGGTTTCGACGTTCGGAGAAGGAAGTGTAAATAAAGCGCGTATCGCGTATCGCGTATTCCCGACTCTGAAGCTACTTCGCAAGATCTAGAGATGATAAGCAGATCTTAAGGTTGCCGAGTGAACCACTGTCACAGCAAGCCCTGCCACTCACCTGACGTCATGTCTAACACTCTCCCACCTATTCATTCGCGCACACACACACACCTCCCTCTTCCCACTTTGCAATTGCAAAGCCCTATCTATATAAGTAATTAAGCAGCAAAAATCCCTAGAACTCACTAGTGGCGTAGCTGGATAGCGCCTAAGATTCGCCAGACGAACAACCAGCACAAAACGAGGACGTGGGTTCGACCCCAGGTTTCCGCGAGATGGCGTCTGCGGTGTAATGGCTCAGAAAGAGACCCCTAATTTTTTGACAATTTTTGCCAAGTTTTTGCGCAGTTAGTGATGTTGGTCATGATGGGGTGTCTAGCACCGAACTTTGCGCAGTTAGTAGAAGGCATGGTTGACTCCCACCCAAAGCGGGTGAAATGGGTTTCTGCATCGGCGTTTGGTAGTGTAATGTCTCGAAAAAGGAGACCCCTCGAAGAAAGTAATTTGTTTTTGCTCTTTTGTTTTTTGCGTGCGTGGAATGTTTGCGCGGGCTTTTTGGCTGGGGAAGAGGGCCGCGTGAGGAGGGGAGGAGTGAGAGCTAGAGAGTAACTTTAGGAAGATTGAGTATATGTATTTGCAAAAAAAGAAGAGGCGATAATGAGATAGGGAAATGGAGCGCGCTGCAGCTATGAAGGTACATAACTAATTGTAATGTGTGGATGGATATGCCACTTGAGACCAGTGTCGTGGGAAATGGTTAGGGCACACAATGTTTTGTGTACTTGGTATTACCTCCAACCCGCGTTCGACCACTCGGCCTGTAGTCGAACAATGCTGGTGCATGCTTGCGAAAAAGAGGTGAAAAGACGTCAAAAAGTGAAAAAGGACATGGAAAATGATCAATGAGAAAGCGAGAGACAATGGATTGAGTATCGTGACCAACCATTCAGAACGCCGAACCACCTCTTCCCATACCGTACAAGCGAGCGTACAATGCAGCGTCCTCAGTGGTTTTTTTCGTGATTCTAGTGCAAACTCGACGTTCGGGAGCTTTCAGCCGAAGCCCCAGTATCCAATTATACAGCGAAGTGAATCGAAGTTACTACACATTACCAATAGTTGAGCCTAGCCAGACTTTTCGATCCACATGACCTTCATTACGACCTTCTAGTGCGAGCTCTCAACGCCTAGCACATTCCGCCCCTGGCCCTGAAGGCTCTCGTTCATCTTGTTTCGTAGGCCTTTCAGGTTTCCAGCAGACGACGTCGCCCTCTTCCGTGCAGTGCGTGGAGTTGAGGCTTCCACGGCTGTCGCCTTTGACTTATTCTCGTTTTCTTGCGCAAGCTTCTCCTCTGCCGTTCGGCGGGCGCGTTCGTACTTGGACGTGACGTCGCCCTTGTACATGGTTCCGCCAATCTTGTCCCAAAAGGTGAAGTATGGCTGCGAGAAGTTGGTCTTGATGCCCCAACTCTGGTGGTGGATGTCGTGGTAGGCGGCGTTGTTGGGGAAGATCCAGCCGAGCGGGTCGTAGGGTAGTTCGTAGCCGCTGTGGTCGAGGACGGTCTTGACGGTGGAGCCGGTAAAGAAGAAGAGAGACTGCCTCAAGGTCATGCCGGTCATGAGGTAAGCGACGCCTGCACCGACGGTGTCCATGAACAAGCCTTCGATGGGGTGGTTGTAGAGGGCGCCGTATGCATAGGGGACGTATAGACGGTGGTGGCGGGAGTGGAAGGTAACTGGTTCCTAGTGAGTAAAGATGCAAGCCTGTGCTTCGTTGCGCTATACATACCATAAAGCCACTTGTTCATGTGCATGGCGCGGTGGACAAAGTATTCCCAGGTGTCTATGATGACGATGGCGGCCGTGAATTGAAAGAAGGGAACGGCATACCAATACAGGAAGCTGGCGAGGTGGAGTTCCCAAGAGGCAAATGCGGGGGCAACGATCTCATGTCCTCCGAGGGCCATGGATTGAATCAAGCCCGGATATTGGCCGCCGCTGAGAGCGCTGGCTAGCATTGGGTAGGACGAGGAAACCTTGGAGGCCAGCGCTGCAGGCTGGAGCCCCACGGTTGCGAGAACGAAGGGGATCCCTCGCTGTGCCAGACGGATCTTCTGCGCGTACCACGCCACGTTGAAATCATCTTTCCCTGCCATTGGCTGCTCGTCGAAGATGGACAGGCACAGACTAGCTATCGCCTCGATAAATTGCTGTAGGAGTACATCTCGGAAGACCTCGTAGCGCGTAACGTGGTTCCTTTTGAGTACTTCGGCCGGTGTGTGCAGACGGTACTGCGGCATCAGATCGTAGACGTCGATGATGTGGTATACGAGAGAAGCTAGCCAGTAGCCGATGATGGGGCACGCGGCCTGTATCATGGCGTCGGAGGTCCATGACACCAGCGGCGTCAGAGGCCTCAAGCTGTATTCGGGGAGCGGCGGGAGCTCGTAAGTCGCGTTGGCGAAGGTCCTGTTGGCGCTCGCCATGGCGCTCTGTCGCGGAAAGGGGCGAATTGGACAGTCGAGATTCGAGTATGAAGGGACAGTGGGGGGGAACACGGTGATTATTTGTAGACGTCGGTCGGGGAGCGGTCAGACGCGACGAAGATATAACAGCGTAAGCAGGCCCCGGCGTTTTTTCAGCCCAGCATCCACTGCTACCAGAGATGGCCGGATGCCGCGGGAGGGCGTAGGATTAGGGGGGCGGAAAGAAACGACGAGTGGACAGGCGATTATAAGCCCCGACTGGGCTGTTGGGCTCGAAAGGAGAGGCAGGGAGTTGGCAGAGCACGGGGGACAGGCGGGCGAGGGAAAAAGGGTGGTGAGAGGGTGGTGCTGAGGCCGCGAAAGGAGCGCGCGATCATGACATTATTATCCACGCTTCCGGACATGCAGCCTTCCCTCGCCGCCGCCTTAGTAGCCTCTGGCCGCCGCTTTTGCAAATTTCGCCGCCTTGGACTGCGAGACCCGTGCGCAGCGAGAACAGCCCTGGTTCCCCATCCGGCTTAGCGCGGCCCTGCTCAAAATTCGACCCCACCAAGAATTCCTTCACCCCTCGAGTGCCAGCGCTTCTGCCCGCCAACGCGAACAAACCCCCCCGCGCTCGAGTCGCCCACCCCAGATCCTCTCACCTCACCGCAACTCTCCCAGTCGTCTGATACTCGGCCGTCACCATGATCATCTACAAGGTACGATCCCCGCGAGCCCGCTCCAGGATACCCCGCGCATCGGCCTGCATCAGGCGCCACTGTGCCGTTCCAGCAGACTTTGAACCCTTTTCTTTCTCTACCGCAGATGGCCCTCGCTCACATGGCATACTAGGACATCCTCACCGGCGACGAGATCATCTCCGACTCGTATAACCTCAAGGAGGTCGACGGCATCGCCTACGAGGCTGACTGCAAGAAGATCACCGTTGGTGTTGGCGACATCGGTCAGTTCTCGTCTCGCGCTCTACACACTCGGGCATAGGGAACTGACCGCGAACACAGACATCGGAGCCAACGCCTCCGCCGAGGAGGCCGACGAGGGCACCGAAGACACCGCCGAGACCGTCATCGACGTCGTCCACTCCTTCCGCCTGAACGAGACCTCGTTCGACAAGAAGTCCTATCTCACCCATCTCAAGGGTAAGGAGGACACATACATCTTCGAAATAAGTTGTTGACTTTGTGCAGGGTACATGAAGGCCGTCAAGGCAAAGCTCACAGAGAAGGGTGCCAGCGCAGACGACATCACCGCCTTCGAGAAGGGCGCATCCGCATTTGCTAAGAAAATCGTCGCCAACTTCAAGGACTACGAGTTCCTCATCGGCGAGTCCATGGACCCCGATGGCATGTACGTTCACCATCTCCACCACTCCACCCGCATTGTGACGCGTACTGACCAGGACAGGGTTGTCCTCCTCAACTACCGCGAGGACGGCGTCACGCCCTTTGTTACCGTGTGGAAGCACGGTTTGGAGGAGATGAAGGTCTAAGGTTGGAGTTTGCATATTGGCATGGAGTGGCGAAGACATGTTGCGATTTACGACTACGATTACATACACAATATCCGCCATGAAAACCAAAAGCGACATCTGACTTGGATGACCTCGGTGTCAATTTTCCGGGACTTTAGGCTCTCATCTTTTTACACCTTTCTTGAGTGACATTGTCAGCAAATACTAACATTTGTAGCGCTGCAATCACTAGGCCCTTGGTCTACCTACCGCGGTTTTCCGGGGCCGACCGAACACCCGGCTTTCTAACTCGCTATAATAGATACTCAAACTAGCCTCCTAGGCTATTACAAGCTCGCTGTCCCAATTTAAGTGTTCTATCGGATGTGGAAACAAATTGTAAGCGATGTAACGCATTTGTCTTGACCGCCTCGCTTGTTTGCGGTGAATGAACCATCTCGTGATAGCGCGAAGCCGCGTTTTGGGCACAGGCCGCATATGCGACCCACCCGGCAACCGCGGCCTCAGGCACACAAGTGTCCTGTCTCAGCCTTCCCCTCTCCCGGAGCCATTCTCCTTCCTCCAGCCCGCCCGACATATTCTTATTAGATCTCTACTTAGATTAGGTCTAGATTATCTATAATTTGCACTCGCTGTGGGAAGCAGCGGCCATGCGCCGCACTCGTGTCCCATCGGTCAACGCACCATTGAACCGTGGGCAAGGCGCGGGCTCAGCCGCTCCCGCAGCAGCACCGGCCCTGAACCCGGGCACCCCACACCGAGCACGCAACGGCGCCGAACTCAACGACCTCGTCAGCTCCATTGAATCGCAATGGCAATTGGGTCTGGCGCTTCGCATTGAGGCACGATCTCCAAGCACACGTGCATCTTTGGCCGACAAAGTATACGGGCAGATCCAGCAGCTCTACTGGTCGTCCGCTCCGTCATTGGACAAGGCTCTGCGCACCTTCGAGGGGATTGCGCCTGGCTTTGACTCTGCGACTCGGCTCGGAGTCTTGCATGGCATCTTAAAGAACGAGACGCAGAGCCCGCTTTCAAGAGCGCCGACGCCGTTGAGCTCGCATGGACCCCGAGATGTTGCTCCGAAAACGTTGAAGACGTCTCAGCCCTGTGAGTCTATTCGCTTCTTTATACCGCTCACGATCTCGGGTGAGGTGCTGGTACCTACTGTTGCTTCTGTTGCATGGCCTTTGCCTATATGCTACCCGTCGAAAATCGTGCAGTCTAGCCTGTCGCATCGAATTACCATTTTCTTTACTTCTAATATTCTCCATCGTCGGCCTACTGCTTGCGCTTCTGAATTTTTACTAGCAATATCATGTACCGGTCAGAAATGGTCTCCCTTCCCTCCTTCTGCGCCCTCCCCTTCCCATTGCACACTTCAAACACTCCTCACTTGGTTTGGGAAGCCATGACTGGGAGGCATACCTTCTAATTCGCTACCAAGCCAGGCATAGATACTGACCACAAAGCAGCATCCAACCGCCAAGTCTACCATGGCCTTCGATTCCCAGGGCTCTTGCAGACGGAACGTGAGAACGATGACCCAGAGTCGTACTACACGACGGCCCCGGAACCGGGATCGCCAACGGATGAGGATGAGGATGAGGATGAGGAATATGCCACGCCTCCTTCACCAACACCATCATCCAGGCCTACACCAGGGCGAGCGAAGGCAAGTGCGAGACCTTTCTTCGGTTCCTCAACCAGGAAGCGACCTTCCGACAGTTCGAATGATTCCAGAGATTCGCCGAAGCTTACAAAGATTGCCAAGGGCAAACAGCGAGCAGACCAATCCCCGGACAGATGCCCGTCCAAGCCTTCGTCTCCTTCCAGAACCCTTTTCCGGAAGCCCTCTCTGAACATGGCCCCGTCTTATCAAGCTACGTCGATGCAATCATCTGCAAACACCTCCTTTAATACAATGTGGTCGTCTCAGCAGACTCAGCCGGATACTGCCAACACCTCTTTCACATCCGACGCCAATGATGGAGAGGTCAACTATCCCAAGCTTACGCGGACAAGCTCAACAACGATTGGATCCACGGACGACAAGGACCTCTTGGGTGTCACGGCGCAGCTCGAAAGGGAGGTTGCCCAGGCTGAACGACGTGCTATAGCCTCACAAAACAAGACTCGCGAGAGCAGCTCAACATTCGGGTCGATCGATGAGGGCCGCCTCATTGACACTTCCTTGCAAGTGGAGTCGACGGGCGCCACACGTGGATCGGCCTCCTTTGCACAGTCCGGAGCGAGTTCAAGCCCATCCATACTCACGAATGCCTATGTGAGTTCACAAATCGGCGGCCAACGACCTGATAGCATAATTCCAGACGCTCAATTACAGCGAGCTTTCCCTCAGCCTCCCTTACTAGGATCAGAAGCTTCAACATTACGACCATCAGCACAGTCTCCGCAGACCCCTGCCAGTGTGTCACCCTCCAAGATGTCACACCATATCCGAGACTTCCCTTCCCAGAATTTGTTTGTCGAGGATATACCACAGGAGCTCCGAGGAATCCCTTATCATATCCTGTTCATCTGTCAACGCTTAGCTATCCAGCATGGTGTACCTGTCCGAGATCTAGTAGGCGCCCTGAGCCCTGCAGACCTGTTCGACCCAGCAATTTTCTGGCGCAAGCTCTCCGAACACCCTCGTATGACCGAGGCCTTCTCTAAGGACCCACGTAAGCTGTGGTCGGCAGTCAAGCGAAATCTCGAAGGCTACACTTTCAAAGGACGAGTCGCCTTCAATCGGACAGGCCCAATCTTCAGCTTGGAACTCCTACCCATCCAGGCTGACAATTCCTGCCGATTTCAACGCAAATTCGGCACGGATAGATTCCTTTACCTTAATCTACCGCCATTTGACAAGAGCCAGAAAAACAGGCCCTCGCGATTCAATGGCGACGAGATGGATCAGATCCAACGGCAGTTTAAGGCCTGGTTTGCGAGGAAGCATTCTTTTCTCGGACGGAAATGGAGGGCTTTTCATATTGAGCCGATCAAGAAAAAGGCCGATAAAAACGGAGATGACCCTTCTGATAAACGGATGATTCTTTTCGCGACCGAAGTCACAGGGATTGAGGACCCGATGTCCATTGGTGAGATGCTTAATTGGTTTCTTCCCTTCAAGAAAAATGTGCACCAAAGCTTCTGCAAGCTATACGCGCGCTTCGACTTGGGTCAATCACGGACGATCCCGACTTTAGCTTTCGCACCTTCGCAAATTCGCTCCGTGGCGGATATTGTTGCGGATAGGGTGCCTGAGTCTTCAGTGTTCGATGATCCCACAATTCCTTGGGATGAGAAGTGTGACGAAGTGCCAGTCATGAATGATGGATGCTCATTGATGTCGGTCGGCGCTGCTCAAGAGATCTGGAGGCACTACCGAAAGGCCACCAATTCGGACGAGCCTGTCCCTAGCATCATTCAGGGTCGCATTGCGGGTGCTAAAGGCGTGTGGATGATTAGTGGCGAACCATCCTCCACCGATCCAGCAGACTTGGAAATATGGATCCAGATCACAGAGAGTCAGTCAAAGTTTGTGGCACCAGATGAGGACATGTCCGATTCGCCGTCCAACGACCGTCACCGATTGACCTTTGAGTACGTCAACCATAGCTCAAGACCCTCCTTGAAGGGACTCCACGCTTCCTTCATTCCGATACTGGTAGACAGGGGAGTTCCAAGAGAGGTCATAGCCAAGCTAATGAACGATCGCCTGGACGTGGAACGAGACGATATGCTTCGGTCATTCGCAGATCCAGTCAAACTTCACCAATGGCTGCACAAGCGGTCTGGCACGTCGGTCTCGGACCCAGAAAATCCACGATGGCAAGCGGGACTACCACAGTCGTTGCCTGATAAGATCAAGCATTTAGTCGAGAGCGGCTTCATTCCTAGAGATGAACCATATCTTGCCAACTCCCTACATCGACTCGTGAAGCAGGAGCAGATATGGATGGAGCAGAAACTCCGGGTGCCACTCGGAAAGTCAACGTTTCTCTATGGGGTTGCTGACCCGCTCGGTGTACTGGCGCCTGGAGAGATCCACGTTGACTTCTCTTCGCCGCTATTTGACGAACTCACTGGGGCAACAACTCGTGCACTCCATAATATGGATGTTCTGGTGGCTCGTCAACCGGCCTGTCGTCGCTCGGATATACAGCGTGTTCATGCTGTACGCAAGCTAGAGCTCGCACATCTAGTCGACGTTGTAGTGTTTCCGACCCACGGCGAGTATCCTCTAGCAGGGAAGCTCCAGGGTGGCGATTACGATGGGGATATGTTCTGGATTTGCTGGGAAAATGCAATCGTGAACCCATTCAAGAATGCACCTGCTCCGTTGCAGGCGCTTGACCCTGGCAAATACGGGATTGTCAAGGATACTAGGAAACTTGATGCGGTCATGGACGTCGATAACCTGGACACTGTCGATAATCTCATCAAAGAAGTCATCGACTTTCGCATGATACCGTCACTTCTCGGCATTGTTACCAACTTCGCCGAGAAGCAAGCATACAAGGAAAACCGAATATATTCAGACCGACTGAAAAAACTTCACGACATGCACGACCTGCTCGTCGACGGACCAAAGCAAGGGTACATGTTCAACGAGCATGACTTCCAACGATATTGTCGATTCGAGCTTCGGTGCGGCAATCCGAAAGATCCAGCATACAAGCAAGCCATGGCGGCCTGCGAGAACGCGAAAGAGCACGGAGAAGCCGACAAAGCGCGAGAGAAGAACTACAATCACAAGAGCGAGAACATCTTAGACTACCTCTACTTCGAAGTCGTGCGCAAGCACGACAACGAAACGCTCGCGAAGGTCAAAGAACTGTTCCCCAAAGACGTTGGTGACGACCCGGCACTGCAGTTTCCCTACACCAATCTTCGTCAAACCGGCAACAACACCGCTCAGCAAGAGTTGACGACGCTCTTCCAAGGCCTTGCATCCGTATATAGCATCTGGTGCCAAACCTTCAATTCCGGCAGCAGAGCAGCAACTGACCAGCGCAACCGCGCGGTGGACAATTGCTACGCTGCCTTCCGTGCTCTACAGCCACCTTCTCATCCCAGCCTTGCGTCATGGTCGTTCCCGTACATGGGCCCCGATTTCACGATGTGGGAGTACATTCGAGCCTCGGCGCTGTACACCGCGTACTCGAGCAAACATGCGTTCGTGTGGACCATGGCTGGGAAACAACTAGCCCGCCTGAAGGCGCTGTCGAACCCGCACGCCACGGTTGTAGTGCCGGGGATTTTGGCGAATATGAAGCCGAGGCCGATTAAGAAGATTAGAGATGAGGAGGATGAGGACAGTGAGGATGATTTTGCGAGTGCGGTCGAGCAGTTGTGATGGGTTCGTCCATTCGTCGCCGTTCCCGATGACTACCCGGAGAACTAGTCAATTTCTCTCATTGAACAACAGCGCCTCCACCACTACCGACAAGTCAGTCGAGTCTCGGCATCCTGCCGACCTTTCTTGCCCGTCAATCCAACACCCACAAGTGGCCAACATTGATTGGCTGTCCCATTTGAGTATCTGCTACTACCACTAAAATCTGCACTAGCTCTTTTGCGATTCTGAGGGTGTATTCGACATTCGTTGTCCTGTACTTTGTATGCCCCTTGGCATGTCTACAGCGCTCTGAGCCTCATTGTCCTGTCATTTCTTTCTTTGCAACTCTTTCATTGAACTACTCATTTCTTATTGTCGTTGGTCCTCGTTTTGATCTAGTTTACCATCTTGAGCATCCTATAATCTTGCTCGTACAGTTCGAAGACCTCACTCAGCCATTCAATATTGATCGCATCCAGCCTCCTCTTCACAAGCCCCGAAAAGAAGGGACGCGCGAGGGAATCATACGCATCTTTCACACTGGTATCTGTCGTTGATCATCACATCTTTTATACTATCCTAACATGTTATCCCCAACCGCTGATCTTTAATATGCTCCATACCTATTTGTAACTGTTGCACTGTCATCTCTTCTATCTGCTCGGATTCTTACGGTCATTGTCCTCGGTTATATGCTACACGATGTATTCGGATAAATGCAAAATACATGTCTGTTCTTCTCATCTATTCCCGGTGTAACTTTCATCTAAGTAAAAAGCAACCGAGTGACGCGTCTCGTAGCGCGCAATGCCACCTCCGATTGCAACGAGTGCTCCGGCCCGCCGCCGGGATAGTTGGAGTCGCGGTGCAGATGATGGGTAAATAAGGCTCAACAGTCGAGCATGGTGCCATGGTCTGGACAGGACAACGATCTGCTGGATGAAGGATGCGGGGTAGTTACATCCCACCTCGAGCCTCACGTTGACGTTACATACCGAACACATGTCCACTACCACGCTTCACCAGACGCCGCTCCTTCATATACGCCCATTTCCCGACCTCATGCTTCCCGTCTCATCCTCTCCCTTCTCCACAAACCCAATTGACCCACATTGAACAACCTCCACAATGGCAACCGCAATCCAAACCCCCCAGCACCCCAGCACCAGCGGCCCCAAGCCCTCCACGACCGAACCCCCTACCACCGCGACAATCGACCCCTACAAAGCAGCCCTGGCCTGCCTCGAAAAAGACGGCTTCGTCGTCCTCCCTGCCACCCTCTTCCCCTCCTTCGACCTCTCCACGCTCCGCGCCTGCGCCGCGGACCTCACAGCCGCCGCCCGTAACGGCCAATGGCCTTACATCCGCACTTTGCCCAAGCAATTCCCGCCGTGGCCATCCGACCCCTCCAACGGCATCTGGGGCGTCCAGCACCTTTTGCACCCTTCGAACCCGTCGCACCTCACCTTCGCCAAGTCCTACTTCGACGCCGAGCTGCTCAAGTACGTAGCTGCGCTCATCGGCTGCGAGGAGGACGATCTCACCATGGAGCTGTACAACATGCTAGTGCGCCCCGACAAGCCATTCGAGCTGCGCTGGCACCGCGACGACATCGCGGCCGATGCGACGCCGGAGCAGGAGCTCGAGAGGCTGGGCAAGCCGGGGTTCCACGCGCAGTGGAACTTGCCGCTGTACGAGGACGCGAGTCTGATTGTGGTGCCCGGGAGCCATAAGCGCGCGCGCACGGAGGCGGAGAGGAGTGCGGATCCGTATGCGGCCGAGTTGCCCGGGCAGGTGGTGGTGAAGCTGAAGCCGGGCGAGGTGGTGTTTTATAATAATAATATCCTGCATAGGGGCGTGTATGATCATACTAAGGAGCGTATGACGCTGCACGGCAGTATCGGGACGACGCTTGGAAGTGCAGAGCGCGCGAGAAATGTGCTGCAGCATGGCGTTGCGGATTGGGCTAAGGAGTACGATATGGGGGAGTTTGACGAGGGGATGAGAGCTAGGGCTGAGGCGATGAGGAGGAATCTCATCGAGATGGGGGCAAAGGCCGGGAATGTGGGTTTCTTCAGCGCTGACGAGTAGCTCAAGGGGAGTCTACGAGGTGGGGTTGTTCGGTGTATATGTATATATCTTGGTCAGGCTGTTCGTGTAGTGAGATTGTGTCTTCCATGCTTATCTTCACATTGGTGCTCGTCGGTGGAGAAGAGACGTCGCACGAGACGAATAAAAGCACGATGGGGGTGGCCACACCCCATTTCGCCATCAGCATTAGTCTGCGGAGATTGGTATGTCTGATCAGACGTGCAGGGCCAACGGAGTGAATACAGGTACGACCTTTCGCGCGCACTTCACATTCAGCCGTTACCCTGCCATGTTACCTTTCATATTACTCAGCCGGCATTCCAACGATAACGCATCGTGCTCGGGCACCTAGAAAACCCACGGCTCGGAGTGCCATTGACAACCTCGTTGTCGTTACCATATCCTGAACCAACCAGTGCCATCGAATATTACAAAATCACTTTCCCAAATAAGCGGGCATCGTGGCAGAATGAAGTTCAGATTCCTTTCCATTCAGTACATAAGCGGCAGCCAGCCCGGACGCTGGAGCGTTAGTGCCCGTCCTCTCATATCATGATCCGCCATGAGCAAGCCCACTGTATAAGCCCCGACGCCGCATCCATCAGTGTAAAGAGGTATGCCGTAATGCCATAGAAATCCTTCCCTCACATCCATCGCCTTTTGTCATTTTGGCTCGTCTAGTCTGATGCAGCGACGGCTCGTGCTGTGGTCATGTCAGCCCCGCTGCCCAACTACTCTCTCTACCCACCCGCCTTCGTCCCCGGAAAAAATGGAAAGAGGGGTGGAATGACGGCGAGAAACGTACTGTAGATGCTCAGCTTCGAGTGCCCAACGACCTTCTTGATGGTGCCCTTCTCCTCGAGATCCGCGAGTGCTCTCCGTGCGAGCGAGCCGTTGATCTTGAGACGGTCGACGAGGGTGGCGACGGTGATGAGGCGGTACGATTGCACGTCCTTGTTGAGCTTGTCGGCCGTCTGCTTGTCGAGGACCACGGCGTGGTTGGCCTTGTCCTTGACTGCGGGACGTTAGTGGCGACTTTGTTTCATTCCTTGGGCGGTAGCGAGAGCAGGGCCATGCGATGGAGAGATGGGATTCCGGGGAGTAGTAAAAGGTGGAAGGGAAGTGAGGAGATTTCAGATAGGTGTTGTGGGAGATGGTCGTCGTCGAGTGCTGGATCACGTACCCTTTCCCTTGGACCACTTCTTCTTAGCCTTCTTGCCTCCAGTTGCAGCAGGTGCCTGTCGAAAGTCATCAGAACATTGTCTCTCTCCTCCGAACCGTTCTCGAAGCGCGTCGACATACCATGTTGATTGATTGCTGTGGTGGATGTGCTGAGCAGAGTCTCGGTCGTCTCGCACCGTCAAAATGGAAGTGCGGAGCTGTGGAGCCTTGGCGCCTGCTGACTAAGTGCAACAAGCGAGCTGAGGCTGCGCACGTGATTTGGCGTTCATGTCGTCAAGTTCCGGCCCGCTTCGAAACCTCTCGGAACTCAGGGCAACCAACGCGCAGAGCCATCTGAGACACGAGATACCTTGGACTCGAACTGTCAAGTAGACTCAAGCACGTGTCCGCGTATCACCCAACCCACGCATCGGAAATAAAAACCACACCCGCGTTACGCTCCCCCTCCCCCAAACCCACGCTCACCCATCTCGCTACCCATCCTGTCCTCCCGTCATGAGACCACTCCCACATCTCCCTCCCATGGTCAGCATAAATCAATAAACCGCCCTCCCCTAGCGCCCCTGCCTAACGCTCTCGCTTACCCGCCTCCGGCTGGCCAAAACACCATAAACCCATCGATTCGGCACCTTCTCCGACACAAACCCCCTACCGCCGTGCAACGCAGCGGAAGGCGAGCACTGCTTGCGGGTCTGCCAACGGTCGCTTGCCAGGTCTACACCTGTCCAAAGTGGCGAGGGCGCGAGACTTCAAGGCCAGAAAAATCAAGGCGGAGAATATCCGCAGCTTGCACTCCTCCCTGGTAGGCAAATCCTTCGGGTAATACTCTCCTTGCGGGATCCTGGCTGCAGAGGCTACAAGAGCCAAGGTAGATAGAAAATTGTCAATCGAGATGCTTTTTTGCTCGCTGCGAAAGAGTCCGGCCAAGGGAAAAGGTGTGTGTAGTGGTGAGGTAGCGTGGTTGGTCAACGGATTATGGCGAGCACACCCGACCAAGCCAAGCGCGAAGATAACGAGCTGTGCGTCGGGCATGCCGGTCATCAAGCCCATCCAGTTGACGAGTGGATAGATACTAGTATCGGGCAATCGAATGAGTGAGTGGGGCACTGGAAACCTGGTGCTGCGTTTCGGTAGGTAGTGCAAGCCGAGGCAACAAAGACAGACATCCAACATTCTTTTCCAATTACACGTACTAGCAAAAGCGGTGTCCGTATCGAAACAAGATGCACACACGCGCTTCCATGCCCACTCCGAAACCTCCCAGGACAGTCGCCAGCCAGCTACCAATGCCCTTTGCTTCGGCCCCTGCCTTCCCCTTTTGCAAGCAAGCGCTGAGGAGACACGCATATGACAGCAGAGAAAATAGACTTAGGAGATTGAGGACAAGTGAGACGAAGCAAGCCACGCCCAAGATACAAAGCAAGCAGACATGGAGGAAAATAGGGATTAGGCTCTGATCCCGAAGCCAATCGATAAATGTCTGCTAAAGGAACAAACAGATAGAGGACAGCTGACGAGGAAAGAGATAAGCTTTAGTAGAATCTTCCACCCGCTTGTTGCTTTTCCCGACACCTTCTCTGCAGTTGCTGCATCATCCGAGAAGCAAGCGCAGCCTTCTCTATCTGGTTTGTAGATATGCTCGCTAAGACAGATGAGAGAGACAAGTGTCACGTCGTGAAGCCAGAAAATAGAACAGAGCTAACGAGTCGACCCATCAATGCTGTGTTGTTGCTCCGAATGTTTCCCAAAAAGAAAGGTCGAACAGGTTTTCGCCGAAGACGCCATGTCCAAATGATAAATGCATAGCCGATCATTAGAAGAAATGGGTGTGGGGCTTCGAGGCCTCGTGAACTTCCATCTCCTGTATAGGTTGTTAAACACTGCAATGCCTGGAAAAGTGACGCGCTTACCATTTTGAAGGAGTTGAGCTCTTCTTTGATTTGCTGGGCGAGCATAGGCGTCAGTCTATTACACGTAGCTATTTCGCCGCGGCGGTCGTAGTCGGAGGCGGACCAGGCGTCGTAGAACTGAATACGCGGGCTGAAGGAAATGTTCCTAAGGCTTCCTTGCGGCGTAT
Organism: Pseudomonodictys pantanalensis; assembly: GCA_019022785.1. Taxonomy (NCBI): domain Eukaryota; kingdom Fungi; phylum Ascomycota; class Dothideomycetes; order Pleosporales; family Parabambusicolaceae; genus Pseudomonodictys; species Pseudomonodictys pantanalensis. The sequence continues at coordinate 110,837 of JAFHBV010000060.1, forward strand.
TCGGTAGGCTCCTGGTGCTTGGGTTCGCCAAGCGTGCCGGTCTCGCAAAGTAGTCGTCCCCGTTAATGGCAGCAGGTCCAGCCTGAGGATGATCGTTGTTCGGAGTGCTCGGTGCGCTGGATCTAGGTGTGTCGGCAGGATGAGGAATATCAGCGGGTCTGGCGATGGGAGACGAGGTCTCTGAGCCAGTGCCTGAGCCTGGGAGGATTTTTAGTCGAGGTTCTATATGATCATAGGATGTACTTACGCTTCAAGATGCCTTTCTTGATGGAAGAAAGCACTTCCGCACGCTCTCTGTCGCCGCCGACGATGCTCTTTCGAGTCATCGAATCGGCCGCGGGCATTGAACCGTTGGGGTCGGACGTGCTGCGACCGGCATCCATCGAATTGCGCTCAAGTCTAGGGTAGCCCGAGCCGCCACCCACATGGTCGTGAGGATCGATATTGACGTTAACCTGGCGGCGCTCGGCTTCCACGGTAACCATCGAGACCTGGCCAACGCTGGGCTGTGTAATGGGACCATCGGCCGCCGGGACTCCAATGACAGATTTCGGTCTGAAAAGCCCTTTGATCGACCTGGTTCCTTTCTTCATGCCGTGGCCCATCTTTCGGAGCATGATCGACGCTGAAGACGCAGTCGAGGAAATCGACAGGTTGTCCGTAGAACCCGAAAATCCACCCTGTCCGGAGTAGATTCCCGCGCCAATGCCAGCAGCTTCCTGCTTTGCGACAATGGCTGCTTGTTCGGCATCCTCCTCACTCTGGTATCGTTCCTTTCGTAGCTTCGCGCGTTCCGCAGAAAGGTTATTTTCGGCCGACGCGCGACGAAGTTCAGCAGCACTGCCGAAGGAGAAAGCGCGTCGCAAACGCGACTTCATTCCTTTGTTAGCTTCCTTGTCGTTTAGAGCAGTAAGCTGCTTGACAGCGGCGCTCGGTGCGGTGGCCACTGGCATCTTCCCTGAGCTCTCTGGCTCGGACGGTGACATTGGCTGGGAGAGGGGGGACGGGGCAAGGCGCCGGGCTTGCTCCGTCGCTTTGGCTTGCACGGCGGATGGAGCCGTCGAGAGGTTACGATTGGGATTGGAATCCTGCCGGGACTGCCACGTATTAGCAATAAAGGGGTTTATTGTGAAGCTGAGACTCACCGAGGGTCGAGACGCGCTTGATGAAGCGCTCCCGGAGCTTCCCTGCCTCTCATGGCTTTGGCCTGAATTTGGCCGGCTCCCGTGTCGACTCGAGCTTGATGCTGGTCGGAATTCCTGAGCTGGCCGCTTCGAGACCATTATCGGTGCAGCAGTGGTGGCTGTGAGAGGAACTACTTGGGCGGTTGTCGCATTTCCATCTAGACCACTCAAGCTCCGTCGCCTGTAACGTTTCGCGGCATCCGACCCGCTACTCTTAGCAATCTGCATATCATCCACGCTGCTAGCCCGATTGTGACTGGGCCTAGTTGAGACTGCTAGGTCTGATGCGCTCAATGGCAACACATTGGGGAGTCGTGGTGCCCCCGATGTGGTTGATACACCAATTGTGGGCGAGTGCTGGGTCGGAGTGGGTGTCGACGAAGAGGCCGTCCCACTGTTGGAGGAATTGGTCCTTCCAGCACCCTGTCTATATCGGCTAGGCGAGGGCTTCACCGGAGTGTCGTCTCTTATTGACAGAGAGAGATCGGGCACCGATGTAGAGAGACTGATTGAGGATGGGGGGAAGGCATCGACGACCGACTTCCTGATGTCGCTGTCATCTTTGGCTGTGTACTGCGGACCGGCCGACGAGCGACTAGAAGAGCCCGAGGTGGACACGGTCGAGTCGGATGAAGATGACGCGTGCGAAGGATGGCCGAGGCGGGCTTGGTTCGCGGGTTGAGCGAGGTGTGGAAGGCCCTGCTGCGTCGGTGACGACGACGACCTGTTCTCCTGCCGCAATTGGGGCGTGCTGGAGAAGGCATAGGGCGCTATCGGCGCGGAGGTGCCCCGGTATCCAGCTCCCCCAGACTGCCCGCTGTAGACTTGGCTCCGTGGCATCTGCGACGATCTTTGCTGTTGGTGAGGCTGTGCCGGCGGACTCTGGTAGGCATCTGAGGAGGGATATGGCATAGTCATGGAGCCGGTTGTCTGGACGATTGGCGCGAGTACCTGAGCCATCGGAAACCTTGACAAGACGGGAATCAGGTGCTCGGGTCGAGGGACGGCGGGCGCTCGTTGGGGCGTGGGCGTCACCCGGTGCGAGAGAGGATGAATCTGCAGAGAGCGTCAGGTCAGCACGAAGAGGCAGCGGGTAGAGGC